>JAGKTI010028304.1:356-12989 GCA_018397915.1 Birgus latro | reverse complement strand
GATAGGAGCAGCAAGAAACAAGATACCTCAAGAGGGAAACACATCTAATTTAATGATGACACAAGACCTGCCGTGCGCTGGAGGTTTCCCGATTTCTGACACCTCCCCAGGGCAACCACTACCAGAACCTCCAGGCTTGTGGCATAGTGCGCGCGCGCTCACACACACACACACACACACACACACACACACACACACACACACACACACACACACACACACACACACACACACACACACACACACACATTACCAGTACATAGATTTCTTAATATTTTTTACACGATTTGGTGTTCGCAATTGTTGACATGGATCGCACTTGTTGCTGTCTTTTTTTCTCCTACAGTGTGATAAAAAGCTCTTCTGTTATTTCACGGTATCTGCTTCACGTTTAGGTCACGTTTATCACTTCCCTCCATGACGTATCATAGCAGATAGACCCATCTGTGTGTAGAAAAAAGGCCTCTTAGCTTTTATAAAGTGGCCAGCAGAACAAGAAATAAAAAAAAGTGAAAAATACTAGGTGAATGTGTGTATCTGACAGTACGCTTCTGAGACACTAGATCAAACAAACTACCTGGATGCAGCAAGAAGGTATTGGCAGAAAAAAAGTTATACACACCTATAAATTTATGCAGGTAAAAAAAAAAATAATAATAATTCCGGGCTGCTGGTGCTCCTCCCGACATCACTACTGCGGAACCACAAAACGATATATACTCGTAATTCCGGACGCTCGGTGTGTATCAGGTCACTTTGCATTGCTGCCGGCCCAGAAATCATATATTCTGAGCCAACGCGCGTGAAATGTAAACATGAAAGCAATCGAAGTTCATTGAAGTACTAATCCAATGCATACTAACTGATGCATCTTCATGACATACCTCCCAAATGCAGTTCTAGCAACAAAACTGAAAATAGAGACACAGAACAGAACTAACACAGCACATATAACCATCAGCCCAAAAAATATAAACCGAATCTTCAGGGACAGTCTAATAATGTCATCTTTGTGGAAAGCTACACATTTAATAGCTCATTTTGCATTAAAGAAAAGCATGAACTCCATTATCTATGAGCAGAGAGGACATGAGAGTAGTGAAGTTTTCCTCTGCAATACGATGGCTCATTTTTTTATATCCTCACAACCGAACAGCGATTTGGACCAGCTTAAGGAAACTTGAGTGCAGTGAAGAGATTTGTGAGTGCCGTATTTTTACCTCAAGGTTTAAAAAGTCTTTGGTGAGTGGAATAAAGTCGTTTGATTGCAACTAAAATAAAATATAAAAAGTCTCTGTTGTGGAAGGATCAAGTTCTTTAATCCGGTTGATGGGTTTTATTTACTATTCTTGCCATATATTAATTATTTTATTCAACTTAGGAGAAACTTTCGAAATGTGGGGTTAGATATACCTCTCATTAGCCTCTTCAGTACGAGACAGCTTTCCCAAGTTAAACAAGTTCATCTAGATGTCATAAGAAAATAAAAGTCAGCGTCGTGAAGAGGTTAACCCTTTTAGCCCGGGACGTAATTTTTATTTTTTATTGCTATTTCCAGGCGATTTTGTTCAACTAATGGGATTCACCCTGTAGCGAAAAGGGTTAGTTAATAAAAGCTGTACCCAACTCATTCACTTCGAAAGTTTCTTGTATACAGAGTTAAATCGTCCGTAAGTAGCAAGAATTAAGATATAATACGTCATTATGGTGAAATACGTTATGTTGAAAAGGTTAATTGGGATATTACAGAGCCGCCATACGTGCTCTGCCCCGTAGCACCTGGGGTCAAAGGTCACCATCCTACTCATCTGCCACACCAGTTAAAATTATACTTCTTTACCTCCTTGTAGATTATATATGTTATTTACTATTACTCCTAGTGTTGTAAACAGATCGAATTATTAATGTACCTATTGAAACTTTTAAAAATGTATAAGGATTTATTAGACTTTTTTCATTATATTTTAATCCTGAAGTGTTTGCGCGAATTTCGATATGGGTAAAATGTCAGACTTAACCATTAATCCTCTCATGGTTAATACAGTTCTTGTACTTTATTCCGGTTAATGTCTAATTATTTTATTCCATTGGGCATGAGTCACAGGAGACTGAGGCTAGTATTCTCGACGATTAAGGAAGCTCCCTAACAGCACTTTCATACCGATTTATTTTGGATGCGGCTGACTAATGTCGCTTTGTACGGTATTTATGCAGAGTATGGTGATATTATAATGATTTAAGTAATAGAAGAGGAAGGCAAGTTGTAATAAGCAAAATAAATCGTTAGTGAAAAGGCACTAGGGAGTTTCATTTATGGACGAGAATACGGGTCCTAATGAGTCGATACTGGTAGCATTTACCTTTTCATGATGGAGATAACTCGAGTTTTCTTATTCACATAATTTCAGCAGGTTTTATTCAGCTGTGAATGCTTACCCTTGTTGTCATATAATTTTCACAGAAGCATGCAGGCTTACCATAACTTTTCTTTTAACCCCTGAAGTGCAATATATGAATTTCCAAACAGGTAAAATGTCACACGCACCCATTAGTATTCACCCACCATGTCTTATAGTTTTCAAATTTCCACCAACGTCAGCATGCCCGAAAAATTTTGGCTCCACTCCACCGCAGCTCTGCATAATTCATCCTGCCTGTGACAGTCCTGTGCCAGACCAATTGCAAAAGTACGGAATGTTTGGAGTCGCTTTTTTTCACGATTTTTAATCTTATATTTACATTCTTTTTTTACTATGACGACTACAGTACATTACAAAACCACTGACAGTTACAACAATACTGTTACATACAAAACTGATCTCACAATTTACTTTTTAAAAATATGAACGCCTTTCTAAACCGTTGAGCTATTTTACAATAACTGTCAGAAAGAAAATGTATTTTGGAAAATATCTCTTCTAAATCTGATCTGCCATTCAATAGCATCAGGGTATCCAGGGGCCTCACAAACATAAGTTAACCATTTAAATGCATAGAATCCCAACTTTTGAAAACATAAGACAGTCGTCCCTATTCTTAAATCAAACATGGACCCAACACAACCTCCTTTGTACATACCCATAAAACTCTTTGCACACAATCCAAGATAAATGAATGCCTAAATCTTAACAGTCACACCTCTGATCCTATTTCCTAACAAACAACACGGCTTTAGAGCTCTACACTCCACGAACACCTAACTAAGCAAAATTACATAATGCGCGATTGTCTTCATAAACTTCTCACCAAAATAAAAAATTCAAACACAGAGAACAACACCGATAAAAGCTTACCAACTACTTATATGGTAGAGAAGCACATGTTACGCCCTACAGTAAGTCACAACGAACACAAAATCTCTCTACTGGTGTTCCAAAGGGCTCTGTTTTTTTCACCAACATTTTTCACACATAAACGTGCGTGATATTCGGACACCCCAATCGCACACAAACATTGCCTCGTAGGTAGATGACATTACCATAACATTCTCATGCCATGTTGCACACACATCCTGCTCACTGAAATAAAACTACCTCAACACACCTCGGGTATGGATCGAGAACAACAGTCTGATGATTGCTCCATCAACGGCAATCATGAGCACAGGTTCACTCCTAACATAATATTTAACAATGTACGCATGACACACACACCCTTCACTGTGTGTGTTAGAGTGATATATGACACTGGATTCGTTTTCAAAGACAGCATACAGTACACCAGAAGGTGGTGCACACACAGGCTTAACACACACAGGGCAATTACAGATACTGACTAGGGCAACAAAAGGAGACACTCTCCTTACCTTACAAACAATATATTAGGTAAGTGACGTACTATGCTTTCCTGGTATGGGTCCCCATCGTATCTAACATCCAGTACAACACCGCAGAATACACAGAACAACGCTGCCCACTTCGTAAATGGCTGCACCAGTACCACTCCAACAGCTTACTTCGAAAACCAAGTGCCTCCTAGTTAAAGGGTATTTTGACTTGAGACACATTCCTACATGGTAGCCTGTGCTAACACAACGCCTTTATCGCATATTTTGAGGTAGCCTATTATAATTTAGTTACTGCTTAACATGTATCTAGTTAGTATGAGTGCAGTACATGTGACATGTAGTAGACTAACTCCAAATTACCGGTGTAATGTAAATAATGTTTCTTTACATTAAAGCGGTTAGAATGTAATATTTTCTTACTGCATGTTTATATAAATATGTAGAGGTGTACGGTATGTAAGAGGACTGCTGGGCCTTGATAGCAGGCTGTGAAGCCTATGCCCAGAGTCGGACACATAAAAAAAATGTTAAAAGTGTTATAATTACCGTACTGAATGCTAATGATTTAATGAAGGTAATATGTATGAATTTCGAAACCAAGCAGCAAGATATGAGCAACTCACTCGTTTCTTAGAGTCTGGCACTGAGAGATGAACTAAGTTTTCGAAGTCCCGCACAGAAATATGAACGACTCACAACGAGTTGCTGAGTCGGAGCGAGCAGACAGCCAGACACTGAGATCAGTGGTTGTGGAGGTGACGGTCGTGTGTTGCCTGCTCTCCTCTAGCTTTAGAGCTGCCCCACGGCGATACCTTTCTGATCGCCCCTAGGGTGTTTTAAAGTAAGGTTAGCTAGTACTCATTTTCCTCTCTTCCCTGTCTAGAGGTACAATAGGGGTTTATATCAGTTCCTAAAATTACCTTTGCTTACTTACCTCTGATGTATTCCCCCCAATGATCGCTTTGGGGTGTGAATAAACACAGACGCGAGCTCCTGAGAGTAGTTTGAGAGGGTAATCTCAGACTTAGTGTTTTACCCCGGGTACTGCGTCTCTTGCTTGTCTCTCTCCCTCTCTCTCTCCCTCTCTCTCTCCCCACTTCCCCCAAGAGGGGGAGGTGGTTACTATCAGTGATTATATAAACGATGATAGGAAAGTGACTGCTGCAGCCAACAGAAATGTTAGACCAAAATAATTGTTGGCAAGTTTGTCGCCGTCTCCCACGCCCTCTATTGTGGTTAAGCATAACGTTGTGTATGGGCAACTACTATAAATCTTTAATACACACAAACAGGAGCATGTTTATTATTTCTTTCGTCTCGGTGTTATGGAATAGTTTATCCCTGTTCCTTAGTATGTTTCACCCAGTTCATATACGGTCGTAACAGGAGTATAGACTTTTGTTCCCTTCATTCAGATATCTATTCATTGCCAGTTAACCTGAATCATATTTGTTTTTCTTCCATTCTGGTTCATCCTTTATTTTTTTTTAATAACAGGGGTGTTTGCATTGTTTTTATCATCCTGATGTCTTGTCCGTCTCTTTTATCTTATATGAAGTTGGTCAGTAACAGAAGTAAATTTATTTCCTCTCGTCCTGATGCAGTGGAATGGATAATTTTCTCTCCTGTCTGTTGTCTCATTTTTTTTCCCCTCCTTTAAATATTTCTGAATTATTTTTTTCATGTATCATGAATAATGAGACCAATAATAACAGGTACATGTTTACTAATGTCCTGCAGTTAATAGCATATTAAGCACACAGACCTATTCAGTCACCAGTAAACAAACAGGATTTCTGATAACCACCTGCATACTTCATTAATTATAATACCGACTGGCTTTCGTGTCTGATATAGCATTCTAACTTGGCACTGTAGGCATATAGACGTACACTGTAGATTTCAAAACCATGCACCACAAAAGCACATAGAGTAAGCACGGAGCATAGTACATATACTTACTGAAAACACGAAACGCTACAGACTGGTAATGCCTAAGCTGCAAAATAGATTGGTGCACACTATACATGAACACACACAAACGCCAACAAACCAGGCATGCCTAAGCATTTATATAAATGAGAACTAAAATCTCACAGCCAGGGTAGGCCCACTCTAAGTTATGTCATTCCGGGTCTAGTGGTCAATAATCATACGTTATGGGCACATAATAGTACTTACAGATCTTTTTCTTTCGGGAATCGATGATACATATACTGTGGATGCGTGAGCGTTTGGCTTTATCGCACACAACAGAATAATGTGAATGCCCGACCATGTTTTTCCCTTTTCAATATCATGTACAGTACACATGAGATAAAGCCATTTCGTCTTAAAACTTTTATTGAAAAAATGCAACCATTGTTCCTTTAAACTGATCCATTCATTATAATTTGAGTGAAATGTATATGTTTATATGTTTGTATCTGATGCGGTTTCACGAGTTATTTTTTTCTACTATACAGACGCTAAAACAGTGACAGCTGAGGCATGGTCCTGGCTAAAAGAATATTCCGCAAGCGGGTAATTGTTCACACGCAGACGATAAATTTTGCTTCCAACGCCGCCTACATTCCTTACGCAGCACTGTCATACTCAGAGGTTCCAGTTAGGATAAAAGGTCCTTTACAGTTTTCATCTCATGTGTATTTAGTCATTGGTTACTATGTCGGACGCTCCTGTCGCCTCGAGGCGGTCCTGACCGACCCCCGAGTGACTCGCGGACTGAGTTACAGAGTGACCGACCCCGACTATAGCATCGCCTGACATACATGTACATAATGCAACTTATATCTTGTTACACACTGTTGATTCTACATCATTAGCTAGTCTCAATCCTTTTCTTATCAAGAAAGTAACTGATGGTTGTGATGAAGTTCAACAGGTAAAAAAACAAACAAAAAAAAGCTTGCTTCTGGAGAGCTCCTTATTAAGACAGTAGATTCAACCTAAGTTAAAGATTTGCTCAGGCCACGTAAGTTTCACTGCTATGATGCTGAGCCAAGGATCCTTCATTCCATGTATGTTTGGGAGGGAGTTATCACCTGCAGGGACCTCATGGTTATGGAAGAGGACGATGAACTTACTGAAGAAGATGTTATTGATGCTCGATTTATTACCAGATTTTCGAAAGGCATTAGAAAGAAGACTGCTACCATTGTTTTAACTTTTGACAGGGTCACACTCCCCTCGAGGGTTAAAGTTGGATATGAAATTCTTAATGTCAGACCTTATATCCCCAATCCCCATTGCTGTTCTAAATGCCAGCTTTATGGACGTACTGACAAGGTTTGTCGTGCTTCTCAATCAGTGTGTGGCAGGTGTGCAGCTCGAGGTCATGATGTTGAACACTGCACGTCCGAGTTAGTAAGTTACCTTCACTGTACGGGTGCTCACTCCACCTCCTCGAGGGATTGCCCGAAGTGGGAGGAGGAGGAGGAGGAGGTCTGCACAGTGAAAGCAACAGAGGGCATATCCTATTACTGTGCTACGAAGATCAGGGAGTTCCACGAGACTCCCAAGCCTAATGTCTCCAGTGCATCGGCGCTTGTGTCCCGTCCCGTGATGTGCACAGTGGAGACTCAGACTGATCCCGTCCCCAGCACTCTTGTCACTCGCTCTGCCCACTCCTCTGCTTCTCTGTATGTTCCAACTCTATTTCTGATACCCCAGCTGCAACTCCATATTCTCAGGCTGCTGCTGCTTGTCAGTCAGTACGGCCTAAACAGAAGTCCGACAAGTCCGATAGAATTAACTTGACCACTCTTTCAAAGTCACGTCCTCATGTTCTTCCTGCCCCAGCTCCAGAGGGGAGAGAAGTGTGTTAGCTTTTCCCCGGGATAGTCTGGGAGCTTTGTAGTTGATGAAAATATGAAGATTTTAGTTAGCACCTGGATAGGGCTCTCGGTAGCCATTCGCATGGCGGAGGACGACATAGAAAAACTAAGCACAGTGGCTCACTCACATCGTAAATCATAAACCGTCACATTCACTGTGTTGCAGTGGAATTTTAGGAATCATGAGAATAAATAACGCAATATAGCAATCTTGCTTTCAATACATAGGCCAGACGTTATTTGTTTACAGAAGACGTGCTTGGTGGATCACCCTGATCCTCCACAGTTATCATTCGTAAAGAAGATATGATCGTTACGGATTCGCCATATACACACGCAAATCACACCCACAAACAGAAGTGGTACTAAATTCTACTCTGGAGGCTGTTGCGTGCAGAGGAAAATTTAATAACACGTATCTGTCTATTTGCTCTCTGTACTGTCCACATGGCCCCATTGATCGTGATGTTTTAAATTCGCTATCTAAACATCTTCCTGGAAATAAGTTAGTGTTGGGCCACTTTAACGCCCATCACTATCAATGGGGTAGCTTCAGGATCGGTGGTCATGGGGAGCAAATAGCCAACCTGATATTACAGTCCAACCAATGTCTTCTGAACGATGGTAGAGCGACTCGTGTAGATGATCGTACTGGTAACTTTACGGCAATTTACCTCTGGCCTCACCAGGCATACATTAAGATTTTTCATGGAACCCTTATGACGACTGCTTGGGCAGCGATCATTTACTCATCTCTTTCTTAAACACGCGACATTATTTTGGACCCTCCACCTCCAAAATTTAACTATAAGGAAGCAGATTGGGGATCCTGCTCAAGGATGGCCGATTTACATGTATCTGGGGAGACCACAGACGAAAAAGTCGATAATTTAACGAATTCCATATTACACCCGGCTGAGGCTGCTATTCCCAAGACTTCTACAGTTCATACACAGCATAGAGCTCACCGGTGGACGCTGGATTATTGACAAGCATTAAGGAAACGCAATAGGAAATAAAGGATTTTTGATAGTCAACCTACAGAGGATAATTTCAGTTAATACAAACATGCACAGGCTTAGGCAAGGAGAATTATTCGAAGAGCTGAAAGTGATTCCTGGTGGTCATTTGTGTCCACGGTGAATCGTTTTACCCCATTATAAAGTCTGGTCCGTTATTAAAATAATAGGAAGAGCCTTTCCATCCATGTTACCACTCTGCAGGTGAATAATACCATCTATGACGATCCCGTGGACGTAGGTAACATCCTCGCCAGGAGTTTTTCTCTTGTAAATAGTTCAGCCAATTACGACCAGCGTTTCCAACACCATAAATGCACGGCCGAGCTACAAATATTAGACTTTGCCACAGAAGACGTGGACTTCCCGTAGAAACAGGCGTTTACGATAAATGAACTACTCTTGGCCCTTAGATCCTGTAAAGACACCAGTTCTGGACCAGATACTATCACGTACGATTCGATTCAATACCTTTATCAGGACATCCTGATTAAGCTATTAACACAGTAAAAAGAGCTTTGGGCGTCCTGAACGTTCCCAAACTCATGGCACTTTGCGCACATCATACCAGTACCCAAACAGGCTGGTCGTCTTATGATTCACGCTTCATTTCGTCCTATTGTGTTGACTTCTTGTATATGTAAGGTCATGGAACGAATGGTTAATAAAACGCTTCTTTTTGTTTTAGAGTCGAAGAACTGGTAAATGATCGGCATTGTGGCTTCCGTAAATATAGAAGTTCACTGTATCATTTAGTGAAAAATGGAACTTTGCATTTCAGAGGCATTTGCCAATAAAAAATTCATGGTAAAGGCGTTCTTTGTCATCCATAAAGCCTACGACATGACGTGGCGACGCGGTATATCAATGAAACTCTATGCTTATAGTTTAAAAGGAAATCTCCCTATTTTATTATTCTAGTTTCTTAATGGACAGACCTTTCCCTGTCAAACTGTCCCGTAACGTAACATCGGATATATTTATCCAAGAAAACGGGGTGCCTCAGGGATGTGTGCTTCGTCCCACTTTATTTATTGTTATGATCAATGATATTTCGTCATTAGCTCCCGTCCCAAGGAATCTTAAATACTCACTCTACGCTAACGATTGTGCAATATGGCAGTCTTCCCGTACTGCACAAATACCAGCCGGGCGGATTCAAGCAGCCCTTGATTCCGGCCACCAGTGGGCTTTCAGTGCGGATTTAAGTTTTCTGTCCCCATGTGGGCCACTAGTTTTTGCGACTCGTAACGTATCTAATTTTCCTTTGACTTTGGATAATCGGGCGGTACCTTTTCAGAATTTTTGGGCGTCCATTTTGATCGTCATATGAACTTTAAATTTCATGTTAATAGTTTTCTTTCCCGTTGTGATAAACCGTTAAATGTCCTCAAGTACCTAGCGGTTACTGCTTGGGGTGCCGACAGAAAATCTTTATTAATGGTGTATAAGCCTGTTATTAGATCAAAGGTAGACTATGGCCCACAGGTGTATGGATCAGCATCTGATGCCACATTGAGGAGGCTGGATGTGCTGCAGAATAAATGTTTGCGAATGTGTCTTGGAGCCTTAAGGCATCCGCCCCTCTCCCAGTGACGACTCACAGAGCTGCCTATAACCACTGTCTGACTCACTCACTCCTTCATTTCTGTAACATTCGTGGCCTTTCCTCTAACTTTCGCTCCGTTGAACACCATCTCTTCTCCTCTAAACCTCACCTTCTCTTTCTCTCTGAGACTCAGCTGTCTGAGGCAACTGACAGCAAACCCTTTTCTGTATCCTCCTACTTTCTCTATTCTCATTTCAAAGCCAAAGGTGGCTGTTGCGTATATGTACGCAACGATCAATCTTGCTCTCGTGTTCCTAAACTTGATTCCTCTGAATTCTCTACTCTCTGGCTTCGGCTTTCCTGTAATTCTCTGACTAAATATATCTGTGCTGTTTACTTATCTCCTAATTCTACTGACTATCAAAAATTCTTTGACTATCTTACATCTACGACGGAACACATTCTATCCATTTCTCCTTTCTCTGAAATCTCCATTCTAGGAGATTTCAATGTTCACCCCCACCTTTGGCTCTCCTCTCCTTTCACTGATCCACCTGGTGAACAAGCCTATATCTTTTCTATCCTTAATGACCTAGAGCAGCTTGTACAGCACCCTATCCGTATCCCTGACCGCCTTGGAGAGAGTTCCAAAATACTTGACCTTTTCCTAACAACTAATCCTTCTGCGTACACTGTTATTCTTTTCTCTCCGTTGGCCTCCTCCGATCATAACCTTATTACCTTAACCTGTCCTATCGCTCCTGTACGGCCTGTGGCCCTCCAAAGAAACGCCGCCTGTGGCACTTTGGAGCTGCAGATTGAGAGGCCCTCAGGCAGTACTTCTTTGATTTTCCTTAGAATGATTATTGCTTCCATGGCTGGGAGCCATCTGAATGTGCCTTGCGCATTATAGAGGTTATTCTCTCGGGCATGGAAGCATACATTCCTTTCTCATATCCTCTGACTAATGCAAGAAAGCCTTGATTTAATCACGCTTGTTCTAATGCTGTCCGCAACAAGGAGAGGGCCTATAAGAGGTACCGAAGCCAACCCACCCTTGAATCACATCTTTTATATATTTCTGCCCGGAATCATGCTAAGTCTGTTCTTCGCTCTGCTAAAAATAATTTCATCCGTGCTCAGTGTTCTCAACTCTCCAACTCGAATTCTTCTCGCTCCTTCTGGCACCTTGCCAAAAACCTTTCTAACAACTTTACCTCATCATCCTTCCCTCCTCTTTTCTACTCTGATGGCTCTGTAGCTATTTCTTCTACTGATAAATCAGATCTCTTCGCTCAGACTTTCTCCTCAAATTCCACCTTAGACGATTCCGGTGCTATTCCTCCATCACTTCCTCCTTCTGACTTCCTCTTGACTGACATTAAAATTTCTTCAGCTGATGTATTTTCTGCCATCATTGGCCTGAATATTAACAAGGCATATGGGCCTGATGGAGTCCCTCCTGTTGTCCTCAAAAACTGTGTTTCTGTGCTTACACCCTGCCTAGGTAAACTCTTTCGCCTTTGTCTGTCAACTTGTACCTTTCCTTCTTGCTGGAAGTTTGCTCTCATTCAGCCAGTCCCAAAGAAGGGTGACCATTCCCAACCCTCTAACTATCGTCCAATTGCTTTAACATCCTGTCTTTCAAAAGTTTTCGAGTCAATTCTTAACAGAAAAATTTTAAAGCATCTTTCCTGTCACAACCTTCTTTCTGATCGTCAGTATGGGTTCTGTCAGGGACGCTCCACTGGCGATCTTCTCACCTACCTTTCAGACTCTTGGTCATCCTCCCTTCGGGACTTTGGCGAAAGCTTTGCCATTGCACTTGGCATCTCGAAGGCTTTCGATCGAGTCTGGCATAAATCTTTAATTTCCAAACTCCCCTCCTACGGTTTCTATCCTTCTGTCTGTGCCTTCATCTCTAGCTTCCTTTCTGGTCGTTCTATATCCGCTGTTGTAGACGGCCATCGTTCTTCTCCTAGACCTATCAACAGTGGTGTTCCTCAGGGCTCTGTCCTATCACCAACTCTCTTCCTTTTATTCATCAATGACCTTCTAAGCTGTACATCTAACCCTGTCCACTCATATGCTGATGATTCCACCCTTCACCTTTCCATTCGGTTTCCGCAACGTCCATCTCAGCAGTTACTTACACAAAAAAGGGATGAGGCTATTTCACACCTAATGTCTGACTTGGCTCGTATCTCTGATTGGGGTAAAAATAATCTTGTTATTTTTAATGCATCAAAAACTCGGTTCTTACACTTATCAACCCGACAAAATCTTCCTCAGGATTACCCACTAATGTTTAATAATGTCCAGTTCAGTCCTGCATCATCCTTGAACATGCTTGGGGTTGCATTCTCTCGGGATTTGTCTTGGAAAGAACATATTACATCTCTTGTGAAATCTGCTTCCAAGAGATTAGGTGTGCTAAGCCGA
>JAGKTI010028303.1:0-12283 GCA_018397915.1 Birgus latro | reverse complement strand
TAAGCCCCACCAAAACACACACACACACACACACACACACACAAATGTAACGACATAACACCCATTCCATGGCTTTTTGTGATTAACATCATATTCTACTGTTAATCTTTTGTTTCAACTCAGCGGTCAAGATGAACAGATTGCAATTTTAGGCGAAGTTTAAATGAAAAGAGTGTAGGTTTTTGCAGGTGACGAGATGAGGATTGTAGGTGGATAAGGATGCCATCACCACCACAGTTCGTCCACCAGTTACCTGAAACAATGAAATTTAATAAGCATGCGTACACTGGATTAAACAAAAATATATAAATAAATAAAGGAAAAGTGAAGAAAAGGATTATGACACAGGAGGAGTTCGAGGATAGCGCAGATGGTCAATATATCTCTCGATGGTCCGAGGTAATTTATGTTATCATCTGAATGTACGTATCCTGACAGCAAATTCTGTATATGCCATCCATGCTATCGTCTCTTTATACGTATACTGATAGGACTGACTAGGAAATGCCAAATAAATGCTGTAAATACCGTCCACGTTATCGTCTGTTTATACGTATACTGAGAGCACTGACTAGGAAATGCCAGGCAAGTGACGTACAGAATGCCCCGTAAACAGCGCTGCTCTAGAAACTCATCTGACAGCATCTTGTGTGTTTGGGGGACGGCTGAGTGTGCTGGTGTGGGTGTGAGTGTGGCAGAGGCAGTAGGAAACGAATAGATAAGGTCGGCATCGTGGAAGAGAAACCTAATTATCTATGCCGCTTTGAATATGCCATCCTAAAAAACCCACTGTATCAACTGCAGTGTTTGTCGTGTCAGATGGTTTCCCGCCAAGTGTGCACCGATACCCTTTGTGTGTGTGTGTGTGTGTGTGTGTGTGTGTGTGTGATCGGTTCTCACACATAAGACCATTTGATCGCATTCCCTGTATTTTTTTTTTTTTTTTGAGGGGGAGGGGAGGTGTTCCAACAGTTCCTCATCAACGACTTATTTTGATTATGTTAATATTCATTTGTAAACTGTATCCCCCTCAGTTCCATGACCTTTTTTTTCATTTTTTGAGCTTATTCTTTCTGTTTCCAATTTTCTTTAGCTTTAGAGAGGTTTTTCTGATGAGTGAAGTTGGATGGAGCTTCTATTAATCCCTTCACATCACGAGGTTTTCCCCAGCTAAGTGAAATCGTCTGGACATTGCAAAAACAAATTATTAACCACTTCACCTTACTGAAGCGTATGGTACTATTGCCAGGTGTGTTGATGGTACGAGATTGAAAGGTACAGGTATGTTACTGTTCACGTTACCGGCAAAGTGGGACACCCGTCATTGTATAGAATGTCTAGGTACCCCATAGAATGCCTAAAACTTCAAGACAAAATCAAGTCATCTGTACACATTTCCTAGATATTCTTTACAATGCTGACTTTGTTTTAGGCAACGCGTGAAACGACCAAACCGCAGCGAACAGTTAGCCTGTGAAATCAGTCACTTCATTACCGTTAGGTTAACTTAGGCTGCGGTTCTGTTAGGCTGGGATAATCTAGGTTAAGTTTAGGTTGGATTAGGCTAAGTTAGTAAGGTTAGGTTAGGTTAGGTTAGGTTAAGTTTAGATAAACGCTTAACTTAGAGTTCTAAATTAACCTGCCCTAACCTGCCCTAACCTAGCCTAACCTAAACTTAACCTAGATTATCCCAACCTATCCCCCTGTTGTCTATTATATTATACTTTGCCAAATAAAATGCTAGACATTGTATAGAATACCTATACATTATATTAAAATCCTTAGGTAAAGTATATAAGGCCAGAATGAAGTAAGCTCATTTCATACTTTGCCAAAAAATGCTAGACATTCAATAGAACAGCTAGGCATTCTATACATTACCTTTGTTTCACACAATGCCGGTAACATTGGTACTAAAAGCGACTGAAAGGTATAACACTGACCCCAAATATCTATTACCTATCTACAGCCAGACGCCTTAATCCCGTAGAGGGTGGCCACAAATAAATCGTTTCTATGTCGCCCTGTGTCCTCTGTCATTTCGCTGCCCTCCCCGCAGCTTATACTCCCCTCTCTCATATACCTCTCCAGTTTATTTCTCCATCCGTTCCCCGGTCTTCCCCTCCCTCTCTCCCCTTCCACCTCACTCACATCCGCTCTCCTCGTTTGCCTCACCCTCCATCCTCTCTACATAGCCAAACCACCTCAGTGTTGCTTTCTGTCACAAGCACATCCACACCACAACGATCCTTCACTTCCTCATTTGTCAGACTGTCTCCGTGTAACTCCACATGCTCCCCTGAAGTTACCCACTTCCACTGCTCTCACTTGACTTGTTCCAACAAGGTCCATGCTTCACTTCCAAACGTTAGAGTTGATATCATAATACAATCATGCAATGACTTTTTTATTTTTTTATTTTTTTTACCTCCATGCTCACTTCCCTATTTCGTATCAATGTTCTCAAAGAACCAGCACCTTTCTTCCTTGTTGTACCCTTTCAAGCACTTCATCCTCCAAACTTCCATCCTTACTCATCACACTACCCAAGTACTGAAATGCACTCACATTTTCCATTTCCTCACCATCTAGCCTCATTGTGGATTCAGTGACTTCATTTCTCTCGAAGTCCACAACTTTACTCTTCCCTCCATTCACCTTCAGATTCCATTTCATACACACTCTCCCAAACTCACTCACCAAGCCTTGTAGTTCCCCCTCGTCTTCTCTTAACAATACAGCATCATCTGCAAACAAGGGAAGAGGAAGTTTCCAGACTTTGCCCTTTCTCATTAGGGCCGCTTCACCACCCACTGCCCTATATTATATCTCTTTTATAACTCCATCCATGTACAGACTGAACAACCATGGAGACATGACAAATCCCTATTTCAGTCCAATTCACCATCCACATGCACTGCAGCCCTGGCGTTCCCATACTCGTACATACTCTTAATGACATTCAACAGCTTCCCGTTTACCCCATATGTTCTTCATTTTTTCCACATTCCTTGTCTATCCACCCTGTCATATGCTTTCTCCAAATCCATGAAGGTTGCATAAAACTTTCCCTTATCTAGAAACTTTTCCACTAAAGACCTAAGAATGAATATTTGGTCTACACAACCACTTCCCTTCCTAAAACCTCCCTATTCTTCACCAACTAACTTCTCTGTTATTTCCCTAACTCTGTCAATAAGAATCCTACCATATACATACTTTTCCTATTACACTGTGAAGACAAATTCCCCTATGATTACCACACACTACTTTTTCCCTTATTCCTCTGTACAGGAGAATATTTATTCCTGACTTCCAATCCTCCGGGACTCTGCCTTCCTCCTAGGCCAATCTGCACATCTTCCACATCCATTCTACTACCATCTCTCCCCCATGCTTCATCATTTCACCACACACTCCATGAATTCCTAGGGCTTTCTCCATTTTGCCTTTCTTCGCTGTTTCCACTACCTCCGTCCTAATAACTTCTTCCTCCCTTCTCATTACTTTCATGCTGTATGTTTAGTAGTTCACCTGCTCACTTTTTCTCCTTTCTTCACTAGCATTCTGTCTAACTCTCTTTACCACCGTCCAGAACATTTTCTTACATTCCCTCCAGTTTACACTCAGATTCCTTCCAAACCCCTCATCCACTCTCTACTTACTGGCTCTTACTAATCCTTTCATCTTTCCCATTCACTCACTCTGTTTTGTTCTTTTCTGCCACAGCTATTCCACCTTGCTGTTCCCTGCATCCCCCTTCGTCTTCTCTTCACCCCACACACCATCTCACATCCAGCACAAATCTCTTCTATGAATACCTTGCACACAACTTCCACCTTCCTCGTCTCCTTCAAATCATATTTACCCATTCGCTCCTCCACCTCTTTCTCATATCCTGCCTTTTTTCATCCTCTTGCAACGTTTATACCCTCTTAGTAGGGACTGCTTATTCCTGCCCTTCTCTCCAGCTGTTTATCCATCACATTTATACCCTGACTTTCACCACCATCAAGTAGTGGTCAGAGAGTTCACTTCCCCCAACTTCAGTACACTGTCGCATCTAGCACAAATCTTCTCATGCTGTCATCCACACATAATCAATCGCTGCCTCCCATTCATTCAGTTTACCATCCATCCTTCTCATCACTCGCCATGTATATATGTGGATTATTTTGTGCGTAAAAAGGGTACTGTCTGTCACCAACCCCCTCCCAGCACAGATTTCCACTAGAACACTGCCATTCTGATCCATCTCTGCAGGCACACCCCACTCACCAACCACTCCACCCACCTTCACATTCCCTACTTTTCCATTCATATCCCAATCAAAAACTCTCCCATTCCTCTCAGACTTTTCTGTTCATGCTTCCACATTTGCCCAAAATTCTTCTTTCATTCCCTGCTTACAAGATGATGCTGATGCTAGGCTGGATGTTATATGGTGCCTCACTGATTACCACAGAATACAAACAGGGGCGAAGCAAGAATTTTGTTTTGGGGGTCGGCATGAATTTTGATTGTCTTTATGCTTGGAAGGTATTGTAATCATATCCTGATTAATAAAAATGTTTATAAACAGTTAAGGAAGCAAACCAAAAGTCATTAATACCTGAATGAGTAAAAAATATATAAAAGACTAAGTACTTTCCTGGAAGGGGGTTGGACCCTTGGCCCCACAACCCTTAGCTGCGCCCATGATTACCATACAATAAAAATAGGCCACAGTGTAATAAGCAATTGATATACTCACCAGGGCCAGCAGCCGTATTCATCAGAACTGTCAACACAATGAACTACGCCATCACAGCGACATGATGCAGGCAGGCAAGTGCCATCTCCACAAGTCCACTCCCCGGGTGCACACCCTGTGATATAACCAGGCAAGCAGACAGGCAGTTAGTGCTTCACAAAAGGTAATTCTCTTAGTATTCCTATTACACTTTAAGATGAACACACAGAAGCCTGTACTATGTAACCTCCAAGATGAACACGCAGGAGCCATGATGAACATCCAGAAGCCTGTGCTATATAACCTCCAAATAATGTCTAAAGCATAAAGGAGATACTGTGAGGCACTGAAAAGGAATGCCCCTCTCCTCCCCGTGCCGTAGGGCTGTGGCGAGTTACTCAGCTAGTGAACTGGAATACAAAGCTACTGCATCATCCAGGTTGTCACAGGTACCTCTCACTGGTGTAACCTTACCTGATTATTTTACCTACCGACTCACAACAAGTCAGTGGTCGCCCAGCTCGAGTGATACTAGCCGTCAGCATCAGGATTCTAGTTCTGGCACCAACAGGCCGGCAGCTTCATACCTAACAGTGCTTAAGAAACTGACTACCTCGGCTACAGAAATAATGTCATTATAAATCAGTATGTTAACTCATCAGCTCCCAATGGGTCAGTTATGGACAAATTATCTTGCAATCAATTTTGGAAGCGGAAACAGAGCAGTTCCCCATGACTTAATTTTATTACGTTTTCCCGTTTGATATTTTAGGATTTAATATGGTTAACTCTGGGTATTTGCTCCCTCGTCACATGTAGTTTTTTACACGTTACCTCCTCTAATGAAGATGGGATTTCTGTTTTTCACTTCATATACCTTTTACTTCTTACTGTATAAGACATTCCTCATAGCTGTACAGCCAGGATATGTAAAACACGTATGACACACGAATATTATCACACTAAGTTAAAAGAATTAAATACTACCAACATTCACAAGGGAATGCAGGATCTCCACACAGCTGCTGTACACTAACATACTTGTGTGCAAAGTACCGTGATACTTAGTGAACATACAAGACCGAAACATCCCAGAATTTGTGTGTTCGTATGGTTTGACTTTGTACAACATAAAACGCTGTGAACGATCTAAATAAACAAATGAAAAACAATGGAGGTATTGGGCCCAAGGAGTAACTGTGCCAAGATTGAAGCGAACTGGTGAAAAAAATACAGAAATGACACCAGATCGTACTGCTTGAGAGAGAGAGAGAGAGAGAGAGAGAGAGAGAGAGAGAGAGAGAGAGAGAGAGAGAGAGAGAGAGAGAGAGAGAGAGAGGATACAGTGGGTCTGCGCTATGTGAGGACGTAAACAAAGATCAGTGAAGCATCTCTTAGCCAGTGAAGCCCGGGCACCGACAGTGAAATACTAACCCGGTGTTCTCTCTCGAAGACCGTGATTGAATGTTGTTATTGGATTATTTTTGGTCGAGTTTCTTTATTTCATTGACGGCAACATTACGGAAAAACGGCTGAATGAAATTATAGGAAACTTTCAGGGTATGTGGGCGCTGGTCCCAAAGGAAGTGATTAAATTTTGGAGGTAATCAAGTGACCCTGAAAGGTCAAAATCAAGGTCACATTTTCGGAGGGCTGTAACTTGAAACCCGTTGATGACAGAGATATTTGCTATTATCAACATACCGGCACTGCCATATGGGCTTTCCTTTGGCACCAAGACCCTTTGACCTTGAGTGACCTTGAAAGGTCAAACGCAAGGTCACGGATATTCTGAGGGCTATAACCAGAAACTGGCTGCAGATAGATATTTACTATCATCAACGTACAGGAATTCCCATATGGGTTTTTAATTTGTACCATGACCTTTGACCTTAAGTGGCCTTGAAAGGTCAAACTCAGGGTCATGGATATTCAGGGGGCTATAACTCGAAACTGGTTCAAGATAGAAATATTTACTATTATCAAGATACAGGAAGTCTCATATGGGCTTTCATTTGGCAGCATGACCCAAAGGTCATGGTGACCTTGAAAGGTCAGAGCTTGAGTGACCTTGAAAGGTCAAACGCAAGATCACAGATTTTCAGAGGCTATACGAGTAACTTGAAAACGGTTGAAAATAAAACAGCTGCTGTCGGGCGAGGTTTGTTGCGCCTGGCACCACTTGTTAGCGATAGAGGCAATGTTGCAACTCATATTTGCTTTTGTAGGAAGAGCAAGAGATATGGGAAAGTTCTCGGTCTCGTTTCATTATTCTTCCTACTAAAACAATTACATAGTTAAATTTGTTTTTGTAGGAGGAGCAAGAATCATGGGAAGACTTATTTACTTCTTTTCCTTGTCCTTCTTGGGAAAACAAAGGTTAAACGACAGGGAATTAATCTTAAATATGTTTATGAATCTCGCCCCTGGTCAGATGGTTATGTAATAGGCAAGAAAAGAATATCGTAGTCAAAGCAGAATTGTCAGGAAAAACCAGCTTCGAAATAAAACCATGCCTAGATCTCCAAGAAAGTAATCTAAGGTGACTGAATAATAATCAAGGTCATTAAATAATACTCTGAATCAGGGCTATTCAACTCCTCTTAAGTAGGGCCGAATTATGAAACTCAGATTAACACTACGGTCATACGTTGATTTACCCATATTTTTTCCCTCTATCTAAACACTTATATACAGAAAGTGACAAATCCATTTATAATTTCCGTTTACATTTTCCGTTAAATACATAAATGAAAAGAAAACGCAATACACTCTGTTTTATACTTATTTGTTTATATTCATTCCTCTGAGTCGGTCAAAGGGCCAAACAGAAACGACTCAAGTGCCGGATTTGGCCGGGGGACGTTGAATTGCCCTGATCTAAAGTCACTGAATCATAAGTAAAGGTCACTAGACAACGAGCGTAGGGGATTCAAAATGAGTCCGCTTATTGATGTGTTCAGTAGGTCTTTCGGCACACTACGTAAGAATCGCGCTGTTGATGAGAAATTACGGCTGTCGTGGTCTGAAGCCGTTGATAAGGGGCAAGTCCATTAAGGGTCTGAATACGTTATGGACACTGTATGGAGATTAAAGAATATTGCTACAAAACTTAGCTTTATTGTCCTAAGGATGAACGTGGACGCCTGTGGGAAGTTACCCCTGGTGCAAGAATGGTTTTCGATTTTTGATGGAGCCAGAAAGTTGTCAGGAAAGCCACATTATTGTCTCATAATCTGTTTACGTTTAGAGGTCTAGTGAAAATTTTGTCATATACGCATTTGCTGCTTGTACTGAATCAGAAAATAAACCTCATAAGTGACAAATAATAGTAATAATAATAATGATGATGACGATGACGATGTTTAAAATAACAATAATGATAAAAAGCAATAATAATAATAATAATATGCTAAGGCCATTTCCAAAGAGGTAAGAGAGCCTTCGCCTGCCTCTCTGACTTATGCTGAAATTTTTGTGGTGAGATGGGATGATAACACAGGAGTTTCGCTCTGACTAATTACGGTGATACTGAACTATCTGACGTACAGTAACAAAGACGAGAAAACCGTAGTTCCTGAACCACATTCATTTGTTATACAGTAAAGTATTGAGAGGAGATGATGTGCATGGCTGGTTGTTAGGCAAGGATTTCATATCAAAGGGGAAAATGGGACAAGAGGAACTGAGATGGCTGTGGTAAACAGTTGGTTCACGAAAAGTAAGCAGAATGAACTTTGTGTGAATTTTCGAGAAGAGACTGCAGAGAGTTATTTGAAACCGACTGCTATGTTTGACAGAAGAACAAGTATGACATCTAATCTTAACAAGCAGCTGCAGCCTTATTTACGAATTCTTGGCGTAAATCACATGACTACAAGGAATTACTCAAATGCAAGTTACATTTCAACTGAAGGGATGCATGGCAAAATCAACACATTGCACGCAGTATCAAGCAGCTGTGTTCCTGAAATGATTTGTTACATCCCACAGCACAAAATAATCCGTGATATCCCTAGTTATATATTCAGATTAGATTTAAAAGTAGGTATTTTTCAATTAAAAGGTAACTCCTTAAATTTTATGTAAAAAATAAATCCGATCATGCCGTTTGTGACGTACTGAAGTTCGTTTTTATTCGTGATATCTTTTACTTTGGTTGCTTCACTTGTACTTCTAATTTTTCATTTAAGAAAAGCAGAGTGTAGCCTACTGTCATTTACCTGGCTAGTTTGAGATCAAGGTAGGCTATAACCTGGACATAATGCTTCTGCCCAGTGGTGCTTGTTGATTACACTGAAGTTAATGCAGAAATTCTCTCGATAATGGCAATAGCCTTAAAATTACTATGTTTAACTATACTGTTTCTACTCTAACTTGGCTTACTGTCACCGATTTATCCTGAAAGCTGAGTTGTAACAATAGATCACCAGTCGATCATGATGCTAGTCACGAAGAAGCGCTGTGGAAAAGAGGTTGAGTTGTAGCACTGTCTTCTGACACCGAGTTACGTGAAATAAGCTTCAAAATGACGAAAATCTGGGCCAGGCTTAAGTAAAAACAGCATATTAGGCTGCAAATCGTTAAAAAAAAAAAAGAATGCCCTGTAAAATATGTCTCCGTTCTACCAGGACATCCTCCTTACTTGCATGACACTGCTGTTCATCGCTGTAATCTGGACAGTTACGCACTCCGTCACAGCGTCGCTCTCGGGGAATGCATGACCCATCTCGACAAGTCCATTCCCACGAACGACATCCTGTTTTGTAAAGACACATGCAAAAAGAAAACAGTTAGCGCTTAAAATATACACCAAATACCACACACACAGCCAGATTAACTGGATAATCTGCGTAAGACCTGCTTTGATTTAAATGGTTTTGAAGTATCTGTTGTACACTACAGAACCATAAGGAGCTGTCTTTATTCCTCTGGTTTTGACGGTGTTTAGATAGACAGATAGGTAGGTAGGTAGGTAGGTAGGCAGGATGGTAGGTAGGTAGACAGATCACTGACAGTAAGAGTGAGGAGTCTGTCACCACATACACTTGACCAAACTTTTTCCACCCTCGCTAAACGTTCATGACTCCTTCCAGTGCAGAACAACATTAACTGTGGGTGAATCCAGCAAAAGGCAGAAATACAGGAATAAGTAATAATTTTTATCAGCGTTGGCAGAGGTATGCGCCCTCTGAAACCAACAGTGCAGACTAAGACCGTAGAATTAACTGATTATGTGAGACCTTAAAAGTATTGGTCTGATAGGAAAGAGAACCTGCAACAGCACATCAGATTCTGTTGGCGCTGACGGAGGTATAAGCTCTCTGAACGCTTTCTGCTTTATCCTTGCCTTCACAGCTCTCATTATCACTAAAGCTATGGGGTAAGGCAGGGTTCGCAGGCATAACGGCAAATATAAATAGCGAAATAATGAACAGCATGGCTAGCGAAATCAGTCACAAAATAATGAATATAGATAGATCGCTGGACAGACAGACAGACGGATATGAATACACAGATATACGGACATATAGCGAACGATCGAATAGACAGGCAGATGATAAATAGAATAAAATAAATCCCTACCCAGTCCCACACAAATGACTTAAGCTGGTATGGACTTGTGCATACCCAGTCAATAATTTACTCAAAGATCGGATTCCCCAAAATGGTTCGACAACAACTGTACCAGAGTATTGACCCAAAAGTCTTTAGCAGGTAATTCTTACTTAGTCAAAAAAACTACCGAAATCCTCAATCACTTCAGAGTTGCTGGAAACTACGCAAAAGTTGTAATAAATCTCGCCAAATCAAACTTTCTTTCACAACCAAGCATCCAGAATCTTAAGTAATCCTTATGACAAAAGCATATTCTGTTCAACTCTCAGTTCTTTCAATAGTAACTTTAACAAGTCATCACCCATTCCCACACTTAAATCTTCCGACGAAAACACCGCACTGAGTCGCGTGGTCATTATTAGAGTTGGAGTAATTGTAACTGTAATTTAACTGAAATGTAATTGATTATAGAAACACAGTAACTGTAATTTTAATTGTAACTGAAAATAAAATTGAAGTAATTGTAAATGTAATTAATTAAGTGATAAGTTAATTGTAATTTAACTGTAACTGTGAAAAGGGAGGAAAGTGGTACTGGTAAGTTAACCCCACACCAAGCTGTCATTATGGGATTAAGATGCCCCAGGATTAACCCACCTAAGCCGCCTTTTTTATATTTCTCCTGCCTTTGTCCTGAACACCTGTTCTCTCATGGTACCTGACCCATCTGAGCCGGGTTGTGATGATTTTGAAGGCCAACAAACAGCATTTGACATTGCTTCTGCCTATGGGGAAATTGTCAATCGGTCCAGTATTCAAGGGAAAGTAAAGAAAGTTGTAGCTGATACTGCATCATTAAGAGTGAAAGCATTTGACATTTCCTTACCAAGTTTCTACATTGATCAGGATGAATAGGAGGCTGGAAGTTCATGTGACATTCATTAATAAGGATATTGGCTTAGATGTTCTGACTTTCCTTCCTCAAAGAATGGGAGGTTTTGCACATACTCAGCAACTGTGTGTGAGATGAGTTTACTCACCCACTCGATTAATGCCGGCGTGCTACAAGGATAAGTTCTGGCTTCAGCTCTATTCCTAATTCACATAAATGATATCCTGTCTGTTACTCATCATCCCAATCACTCATATTCAGATGACTCAGCACCTCACAGTTCCTTCACACTTAAACACCCATCCACAAAGTTTGACAACTCCACTCCCAACTCAGCACAGTAATTGCCATAAATCAACTTAGCTATCATCAATGAGTGGGGACAAAATAACGTTGTCTCATATAATGCTATGAAAACCAAACATATCCAGTTTACTGATACAATTGCCTGATTCCTATGTTACCGCCAGAGCAATCAATATTTCTGTCTCTAAAAGCACTCAAATTCTTCCAGTTTGACCGTCCACGTTAGATCACTTGCCAAAATTGCCTCAAAGAAACTTGGATGACTTTACTGAATCCGTAACCTCCTCAATGACGAGTAGTTAACTTTAATTTACTGGAGGCATATGTGCTCTCAGCTCGAATATTGTGGAGTGGATATGGAGACGCTGCACTAAAACAACTGGACAAAATTCAGAACAAATCTATAGGAATAATCAGTAACCCAGCAATTAAAAATGGACTGCCCTCCCTAAACGCAAGAAGGAATGTTGTCTCCCTTGCGTTATTTTACAGATATTTTAATAGCATCTGGAAACGCTCCTCAATGAACTGTCACACTGGCTTATTGCAGATCTGCCTGTCAGAATTCATCTCTTCCCTGAACTGCCTCTCTTTGGAACTCACTTACCCAGAATAGTTTCCCCAAACAAACTTCAAACTACAGCAGTTCAAGACCAACTGTTACAGATTTTTTATGAATGAAGGACACCTGTACTCTGGTATTGTGGATTTTTTTCTTCTGTTCATCTGTAAAACACACACACACACACACACACACACACACACACACACACACACACACACATTCATCTTTT
>JAGKTI010028302.1:0-12990 GCA_018397915.1 Birgus latro | reverse complement strand
AGGGCCACATTTGGCCCGCAGACCATGAGTTTGACACCCCTGCTCTAGTTGCATGCTCTAGACTCGGTCTTGAAGGAAACCCCAGACCCAGTGCTCGTGTACGGAGAACAAGGACTTGGGCTTCGAATACGCGGCATAACATGTACTGTATGCCTTTACAACAATAACCATTTCAATCAGTCAGTAAGAACTTAAATGCACACCCTGACGGGAGACCTAGGGAGGGGTGGCGCAACACCCACCCCACAGAGGAACAACAGGGAGGGTGACGAAATACCCACTCTAGGATGAGACCGACGGGAGGCGCATAGGGCATGTAGATGCCCGGAACTAGATGGGCCTATGTCCCCTACTACCTTGTGCCCCTCTCGCCCACAACCAGCACCACCCAGAGAACGCAGTCCTGGCAGACTAGTCTCCAGCCAGGCCAGTTCTCACCAGGATCAGGTTGGAGCTCGTGATACCACAGCCCCAGACAGCACTGCGGTGACGGCCACCATCCGCACCGGCAAGGAAGAGACGGGCACCATCCACCTTTTGGCTGTATCCCCCTGCAGGACCATGGTGACGGCCACTGTCCGCACCGGGAAGGAAGGGACAGCCACCATACGCCCTTCACCTGCAGCCACTCCTGGGAGCAGCACCACGACGACGGCCACCATCCGCGTCGAGAAGGAGAGGACGGCCACTGTACGCCTCTTGGTTGCATACCCATAGAAGGACAGAACCGCAGCAACAGCCACAATCCACGCTGGGAAGGAAGGATCAACCACTGTCCGACCTTCGTCTGCCACCTCCACAGGTAGCAGGACTGCGGTGACAGCCACCGTCTGCACCGGGAAGGAAGGGATGGCCACTATACACACTTTGCCTGTTGTCCCTGGGGTTGGAGGAACCATGGCAATGGCCATCGTCCACGGTGGGGAGTAGACGGCCATCGTATGTCTTTCATCCTCTACCCTTGTGACTTCCTCTACAGAGGATATCCCTTGCTCAGCCCACCACTCCTATGGCCGAGTGGGACACTCATCTCTCTCTCCCCACAGAGGCAGCCCCCAGGAGGAGTTGTGGCTGGAGGAGACCTGATGGGGCCCCTTGGTGACCCTGGGAGTCCATGCCCTACAACCATCTCCCAGAAGACGCCCCTCACTGTTGGACTCCCGGAGGAAGGGACGCTGCACGCTGTACCTGATGGCAACTTGGCCCGAGGAAGACTGCAGCCCTCAGACACCCAGGAGCACCCCCAGGACCCCAGGGCACTACCTCCCCAGCCCCATCGGCCGGAGATCCACCTCCAGGAGCAGGCACAGACAAGCACGTCTGCTCACCCTATTCAGCCCTAGCCCCGAGAGCCGAACTCCCCACGAAGGCCCCACCAGGAAAGGGCCTTCCTTCACGCCACCCAACAGCCCAGTCCAGACTATCCAGTCCTCGGCAATAGTCCCGTGCCTCCTGCGAGAGGGTGCACCTGACGGAACCTCTCCCACACCTGCCCAACACCTGTGAGCAGCCAAAGCCTTCAGTAGCCAACCAGACTAAAAGTCCTCTTGTCCTGATTGTGCCTTTAACCTGAATAAATACTGTGTAAATACTGCATTTGTATTGTGTTTGGTATTGTGTGAACTTAAGGAAATATACGTGTAAAGGCGGCGTCACACTAGACAAAAAGTGGCTAACATGCAAGCAGTTTTTGTGAGGCAAAACGGCTAGCAGATTCGAGTGTCCATCACACTTGAATGTTCTTGTGAGCCAAAATGGCTAACAGTGTCGTCTGCCTTGGCGCCCCGTGGGCATTTGTAAACAAACCACCACAGAGTACCCACTCCCTTTTCCTCAGTTTGTGTAACCGCTTCATGCACTTTAGCAAGTGATTCTTGTGATGCGCATTGTGGTGGTGGTGGTGTCTTGGAGGTGAATGCTGGCTAGAGGTAGTCCGGTGCGGTTTATATTGCCAGTGGGGTGTGGGGGTGGTGTTCCCCTGGGAGTGTGGCGGGGCGGGTTTTTCCATGCGAGATGAGAAGTAGGAAGGGTTATTGGGGTGGTGTTGGGGGGTGGGGTGGGCGGTTGGCTGCTAGTGGGTGAAGGGGTGGGCGTAGGGGTTGAGGCGTAGCGGGCTGGTGGCCGTGAGGTATGACCGGAATGGGTAGTGGTGGTGGTTAATCGTGGAGTGGGCGGCGACGGGGATTGGGATGGTGGGGCGGGGGCGGGCGGAAAGTGAGGTGGTGTGGCGTGGTTGGTTGTCATGGTTGGTGGGACGGGGGTTAGGCTGGGCGCGGAGCACGGGGTGGTCGGTGTGGAATTTCCTACGGGTGTGGGCGGCATGTGGGAACGTGGTGGTGGGGTGAGTGTAGTGCGTGGGTGTGGTGGAGGAGTTTCGGGTGGCGAGGGGGCGATGGAAACCGATGGGGATGGGGATGGGGATGAATAATAGAGAAAAGGCTCCTCGTGGGGAGTTAGAGGTGTTGAGCTTGCTCGGGTGGTTGGGGAGGGAGCGGTGGGGGTTGGGGCGTCCCGAGCGGGGCGGACATGGTAATTCCTCTAAGTGCGGGAGGTTCCGTTGCAGTCGACAACGACTTGGAAGGGGTTGGGGACTCTAGTGATGGTATAAGGTCCCATGAAACGAAGGGCGATTTTATTGGGGGTGGGGAGGTGCGCAACAAAAACCTCATCACCTGGTTTGTAAGGGTTAGCAGGGGAGGAATCGGCTTGGGTGTCTTGATGCGCGTGCAGGTGTTGCAACCGGCACTTCAGGTGATATAGGGTGTCAGTGGGTGAGGAGTGAGCGGGGGGTTGAAGGTGCTGTCAGAGAGGGAGGAGGAGGGGTGCCTCTCCAAAAACTCGCTCGTGGGGGGGTGATGCTGTCGTTGCAGGGGCAGGTGTTCATTCCCCATTGGACGATTTTGACGTGTGCAGGCCATTCTTGGTCTTGGGTATCTTGAATGTGGGTCCTGATTTGGTTTAGTAGGGTCTGATGGCTCCTTTCGCATACTCCATTTCCTTGGGACCAGTAAGGGGAAGAGTGGGAAATGGAGAATCCGAATAGGGTGGATAGCTCTTTCTAAATTTGCCTCATCTCTGGGGCATCATCAGAGTGAATGGCCTGGGGAACGCCAAAGTAGGGGAAGACATGGCGCATGAGGGCATCGGCTATGGCGACGGCGGTGTGCTCCTTAGCTGGACAAGCAATCAGGAACTTGGAGTAAATGTCAACGAATGTAATGATGCATTTGTAGCCGGATCTAGGTGGCAGGGGTCCGACAATGTCGACAGACAAAAGCTGCCAAGGTTTGTGGGCGGAGATCTTGCCGGCAGGACCCACCGAACGGGTGATTTCCTTTCCTGGGCAGCATGCTTGACACGCCTGAGTGACACGCTGGGCGAGAGTAGTGGGGTTGGGGGCCCAGTAGAGGTCGTTGAAGACCTGGGTTAATCTTTTCGTACCCAGGTGGATCCCACTGTCCGAGTGGAGGTGGGTGACGATGCCTACGGCGGAGTCCGGATCAAGGACAATGTGGCTCGATGGTGTGAAGAGTTGGTCACCTTGCAGGTGGAGTTTTGAAAATAGATGCTGGGGAATCCAGGGGGGGCCAGTCTTGATTCTGCCAGCGCTGAATCAGCTCGGATTGAGGGAGAAGCGATCGTACTGGTAAACGGGAGAGGGCATCAGCGTTGGTATGCAATTTCCCGAGCCGGTAAGCAATCTCGTAGTCAAACTCCTTGAGCGCTTCGCGCCAACGGAAAGCTGGGCGTTCTGAGTGGCCGATTGCCGGAGCCACTGAAGGGATTGGTGGTCTGTGAAGACGGTGACCCTGGTGCCAGACAGGTAGGCCTTGAAGTAGTCGAGGGCCCAGACGATACCCAAACATTCCAGCTTGGTAGTGGCGTAATTTCGCTCGGCCGGGTTCAGAGTGTGGCTGGCGCAAGCGATGATGTGCTCGTGCCCTTCCTGGACTTGCGCCAGGACGTCTGTGTATAACCTGGAGGGGAGGTCGTAGTTCGGGAAAGTGACGATGGGGGTGGAAACAAGTTTTTCCTTTAATGTGTCAAACGCTGCTATTCGGTCGTCACTTCAGACGAATGGTTCGTCTTTCTTAGTGAGGTCGTGGAGCGGTTTTGCAACGTTGGCGAACCCTTTGATGAACCGCTGGTAATACGACGCGAGCCCCAAGAAGGTGTGGACTTGGTGGATGTCCTGTGGAAGAGGCTGGTCAGCGATGGCTTTCAGCTTGTTGGGATCCAGGGAGGTGCCTTTCCCCGAGACAATGTGTCCTAGGAAAGCAACAGAGCAGGTGGCTAGGACACATTTAGTGGGTTTGAGTTTCAGTCCAGCCTGGTGTATTCGTTGGAACACCTGTTGAAGGCAGTGCAAGTGATAAGCCCATGTTTTGCTGAAAACAATAACGTCGTCGAGGTACGCAAGGCAGACTTCCCAGGTTAGATCACTGAGGACAGACTCCATGAGGCGGAAGAAGGTGGCCGGGGCATTGCATAGCCCGAAGGGAAGAACATTAAACTGGTAAAGTTTCCAATTACTTGTGGACAAGGCCGTTTTCCCTTGATCTCGGGGGTGGACGGGGACCTGCCAGTATCCTGACTGGAGGTCCAGCGTGGAGAACCAGGTGGAGCTGTGTTGGGAGTGTAGGGAGTCGTTTATGCGGGGGAGAGGAGTGGCATCTTTGGTGGTTACATCGTTCATGCGGCGGTAATCAATGCAGAATCGCTGAGTGCTGTCTTTTTCCCGAACCAGGACAACGGGGGAGGACCAAGGGTTGGTAGAGGGCATGACGATGCCGGCGTCCAGCATTTCTTGGACTTCCCTGTCCTCTTCAGCCCGTTGGTGTGGGTTCTTCCGGCGGGAGGGTTGCTGGATTGGGGGCCCGGTGGTATGAATTTCATGGGCCAAGTATGTTGTATGTCCCAAGTCAGCGGGCTCGGTCGAAAAAAGGTCTTGATATTCAAGTAGTAGATGGTGCAGTGTCTCGGCTTGATGGGGGGACAAGTGGTCAGGCAAAGGAGGGAGAGGAGAAGGGTTTGAATTTAGGGATGGGGTGTCGCAAGGCTCTGCTGCCTCTAGGTCGCCGATCAGGAGTCCTCCTGACAGAGTGAGGGGTGTAGCCGCCAGCTTTGCCACTTTGATGGCGTTGAGGTGGGGTGGAAGGAAGGTTGGCGACATCAGGCAGGCGGCGAGGGGCCCGGTGGGGACACTTGGGGAAAATAAGGAATGGGTCCCTGTGGGCTTACTGATCCGTAGCCAAGCTTCATGGTGGGGGGGAATGGTGAGGGAGGACGCGACGGTCACGGGGAAAGTGGTGCCAGGGGGAGCTGGGGCAGGAGAAGGGGGAGGGGAAGGTGGGTCAATAAAAGGAGGGGAGTGTCGTTTTGTCATGCACACGTACAGATGGCTGGGGGCTGTTGGGGAGGCTGTCGGAAATGAAGTCATCTCCCGTCCCAGTCTATGTGAGTGTTGAGTATTTTGAGCAGGTCCAGTCCCAAATAGCCATCATAGGTACGGCAGGAAGAGTAAAAAAAACGATGAAGGGGTGGTATGTGGAAGCAGGTTGGTGAGTCTTGGTTCGTAGGGCCTGAGTTTCCCCACGAATAGGCAAGGGGCCTTCCCCCGTGTCTATGAGGTGGGCTAAAGTGGGGAAAAGGGGGCCAAAAACCTTCTTAAGGCGGGAGTAAAAATGTGTGTACAGGCAGGACCTGGTGGCTCCCGTATCTACCAGAAGTCTTGCCTTGACCCCCTGTAGTTTCATTTTGTTATAGACCGGGGGTCGGTACTTTGTAGAGGTGGCCCCCGCCACCGCGGGGAGATGCGGGGGCGATCCTAAAAAATCCAATGTCAGCTCGAGGGCTGTGTCGGTATCAGCCTTCCCTGGCTCGCAGCCGGCATCAGGTTCCTCAATGAGGGGGGGTTCGGGGTTCACAGGGCCCTCATCTACTGCCAAAATTGGGCGGCGCCTCGGCGGGTCAGCTCTTATTCTGTGTGCCGCCTTCAGTTGTTCACGTATGTCATGAAGTGGGCAGCGGCTGTTACAGGCTGTGAATTCCCACAGATTGATAGTGATGAGATTTGCATTATCTTTTTGTGGCAACCGTTCCTGGTGGGGTGGGCTCTTGGGAGAGCCGGGGTGGAGGCACTTCGTATTGGGGCTGGATGGGGTTGGGGCGGCATGGGGAAGGGTTTCGTGGGGAACCAACTCACGACCGCAATGTGTTGCGTGTCGAGGCGTGCTGCGAGAAGGCGGCGAATGAGCTGGACATCACGGTCCAAATTTCCTGCCGGGTCGTGGATAGTGAAATATTCTTTCAATATCAAGTAATGGCTTGACCATATTAAAGTATGTAGTGATGTTGCATTGTTGTGGGTCGAATTTTGGTAGGGGTACATGTGTTTTGGCTGCCATTAAAAAGAAAAAAAAATCCAGTCCTCTTTCACCGTCCGGGTCAAGAACCACCGCTAGCCACCAGTGTTATACTATGTATTTGTGGGTCAGTTTCTCGCCCTCAAATACGCAGGCTACAGCGGGTCCCTATTCTAGAATGGGTCAGTAACTCTAAGGAGTAAGACTGGACACAAAAACAAGGCAGTAATTATTACACACATGTATTACAGATATCTTCCCAGAGACAATAGTACATCAACAAATATATTACAGGCTGGGTTGGCCCAGCCCTTATGGCACATAAAATGCACTTATGAGTTAGGACACAGGAATGAATTTACTACAATTTCCCAAGCCCGTATAGCACTGGACAGGACTGTATATAAGTTACGTTAACACCTGTGTCATAGACACCTGTCGGCCGGAAGTCTATCTCAGGTAGAGTCCACCACGCAGTGATCACTGAAGGAGGGGGGGACTGCAGTATTCTAGCGGGACATTTGGAGATGCCCAGACGTACCCCAACTAATGTGCCCAGACACTGGAGTGGGTGGAGGTTTAATGCACAAGGGGAAGGCACGATGGGAATAATATATATTCTTTCTGTTAGCCACTGAGGTGTTTCACTCGCGTGTCTGTGTGCTGGGGAGGGAAAGTCTCAATAAACAAAGGAATGGCACAATCAACACAATATTAGTGGTGCGTTGGCGGTGGGTGCGAGCCGTGGGGGGGGGGTGGGTGCGCGGGACTCTACTCGGGATATAAGTTAGGCCAAGGTTAGCTATTAGGCCCGTCCAATCTTATACTCTGGGCTCCTGGTCACTTAGCACGAGAATACACTATAGAGAATCACTCGCATGGTATAAGTTAATGCACACATATATCTGGGTCTAGAAAGCACAAACATAGGTAAAGTCCACTCGCTTCACTACCACTGGTGGGCCCTAGGTTGATTCCTCCATCCGGAGGAAAGGGCAGAGTGACGGCCCCTGGACTGGGCCCCACACGTAGTCATGGGACTAGGGGCTCAGCTCGAACGGAGCCAGGAGACGGGCCTGATGTCGAGTCTCGGGGAGACTCACGGAGGCCTCGCCCACAGGTAAGTCGCGTCCCGGTGTTCGGGGCAACTCCTGAGGCAACCGAGGACCCAGGGTACCGGAACCCGGGGCAGCTGGACTGCGGCAACAGCTGGAGGGCGGTGGCGCTGACCAGGGTCATCACACTGGGACCTCGGGCCGGGGGAGTAGTAGACAGGGCCCGACGTCGGCTGCGGGGTCTGCTGGGACTCCGCTTCAGCCACTGTTCACCCTGGTAGAGTTGCAGGGAACCAAGGCCTCGGGCGAGGCCTTGCCACGGCTCAGGGGAGGGGTCCTCTCTGGCTGCAGGTCCTCCTGTAGGAGAGAACCAGACTGTGGCCTGCCCTACATCCGGCCTGACGTGACTGATGGCCAACGTTGTGATAGCACAGGGAACATCAGTGTTGCTAGTGGCCTGCTCTACCTCTGGCCTGACGTGACTAATGGCCGACGTCATGGTGGCACAGGGAACATCAGCTTCAGTGTTGCTAGTGGCCTGCTCTACCTCTGGCCTGACGTGACTAATGGCCGACGTCGTGGTGGCACAGGGGACAACAGCTTCAGTGCGGCTAGGGGCCTGCTCTACCTCTGGCCTGACATGACTAATGGCCGATGTCGTAGTGGCACAGGAGGCTGTAGCTCTAGTGCGGCTAATGGCCCGTATCGGGGAGCTGAGAGGACTAGTAGCAGAGGGATGGACTGTGGCCGATCCTGCCTCGTACCCAGTATGGCTTGTGGCCAGTACTGCATCACTACTCTGGGGGGAACGACTACAGGAGTTGGACGACTTATGGTCTGTCCTGCCCAGCCAACACGCATCTGTATCGCGGCCCTGTAGCGGGGGTGCAACTGGGGAACGGACTGTGGCTGGCTCTGCCCTGTACCCGGTATGACTGTGGCCAATACTGCGGCATTGTGTGAAGTTGTAAACTCCACCCCTTACCTTGCGAGTGGAATTTCGAGCGGAGACTAGGCGCCGGCGACTACTACCTTTCTGGGTCACCACTTGGGAGCAAGAGGGGCGCCGGGAAGTGATACAGGTGCGTCGTTCCTGTTCTCAGCCACTCAGTGTCAGCGGCGGCCCCCCGGTGGTACTGGGGGGGTTTGGGGTGCTGATGTCATCTGCACTGGCCGTCACGTCGTCTGCGGCTTCAACCCCTAACTCCTGTATTTCGATTAACTTTTCAAAAATCTCGCTATAACCAGTCAACCGTCCAGTGCCCACGTAGAAGGTACTCACTGGCTGACAGAACCCTACTCTCCGATTTGAAATCCCAGCCAGTGAAAACACAGGAGTCACGATGGATCCGTTATCAATGGCGATTTGCCCATTGGCTCACTTGCACTGAATGCCCTCAGCTGAGCAGCTCGGCCTCATCGTCAGAGTTTTTAACTTGTGTGTAGGTCACGTGGTAAGTGAGCTTAGCATCTTTTCATATTTCATGATATTCTAAAATCTAAGTAATAATGTAGTGCTGATGTCTCAGTTATTGAAATACAGGAGTTAAGGGTTGGAGCCACAGACAACATGATGGCCGGAGCAGACAACACCAGCACCCCAAACCCCACCAGTACCACCGGGGGCCCGCCGCTGACATAGAGTGGCTGGGAACAGGAACGGCGCACCTGTATCACTTCCGGTGCCCCTCTTACGCCCAGGTGGTGACCCGGAAATGTAGCAGTCGCCGGCACCTAGTCTCCGGCCGGAACTCCACTCACCAGGTAAGGGGTGGAGTTTACAACTCCACACAACGCCGCGGTATCGGCCACAGTCATACCGGGTACGGGGCAGAACCGGCCACAGTCCATTCCCCAGTTGCATCCCCGCCACAGGGCCGCGGCACAGACGCGTGTCGGCCGGGCAGGACAGGCCATAATTCGTCCGACTCCTGTAGGCGTTCCCCCAGAGTGGCGCCGCAGTATCGGCCATGAGCCGTACTGGGTACGAGGCAGGATCGGCCACAGTCCGTTCCTCTGCTACTAGTGCTCCCAGCTCACTGGTATGGGCCATTAGCCGTACCAGAGCTACCACCTCCTGTGCCCTTCTGACGTCGGCTATAAGTCACATCGGGCCAGAGGTAGGGCAGACCATTAGCCGCATTGAAGCTGTTGTCCCCTGGGCCACCCAAACGTCGGACATAAGTCACATTGGGCCAGTGGTAGAGCAGGCCATTAGCTGCATTGAAGCTGTTGTCCCCTGGGCCACCCAGACGTCAGCCATAAGTCACGTCAGGCCAAAGGCAGAGCAGGCCACTAGCCGCCTTGAAGCTGATGTCCCCTGTGCTACCACGACATTAGCCATTAGTCACGTTGGGCCAGGTGTAAAGCAGGCCACAGTCCGCTTTGCTCCTACAGGAGGACCTGCAGCCAGAGAGGACCCTTCACCCGAGCCGTGGCAAGGCCTCACACGAGGTCTTGGTTCCCTGCAACTCCACCAGGGTGAAAAGTTGCCGAAGCAGAGTCCCTGCAGACCCCGCAGCCAACGAAAGGCCCTGTCCACTACTCCCCCGGCCCGAAGTTCCCGTGAGATGACCCTGTCGGCGGCGCCGCCCTCTAGCAGTTGCCGCAGTCCAGCCGCCCCGGGTTCCAGTGCCCTGGGTCCTCAATTGCCCCGGGAGTTGCCCCGAACACCAGGGCGTGACTCACCTGTGGGCGAGGCCTCCTTGAGTCTCTCCCAGACCCGACGACAGGCCCGCCTTCTGGCTCTCTTCGGGCCAAGCCCCTAGCCCCACGACAACGTGTGGGGCCCTGTCCAGGGGCGCGCCACTCTGCCCTTCCTCCGGATGGAGGAATCAACCTAGGGCCCACCAGTGGTAACAAAGTGAGTGGACTTTACATGTGTGTGCTCTTTCGACCCAGATATTTGTGTGCATTAACGTATACCTTACGAGTGATCCCCTACAGTGTATTCTCGAGTTAAGTGACCAGGAACCCAGAGTATAAGATTGGACGAGCCTAATAGCTAAACATGGCCTGACCTATATCCCGGGTAGAGTCCCGCGTCTCAAACTGTCTTTGTGACCAGCAGAACATTAATATTGTGTCGGTTGTGCCATTCCCTTGTTATTGACACTCTCCCTCCTCAACCCACAGGCACGCGAGTGAAACACCTCAGTGACCAACAGAAGGAGTACATGTTATCTCCATCGTGCCTCCCCTTTGTGCATTAAATCTCCACCCACCCCCGTGTCCAGGCACGTTAGTCAGGGTATACCAGAATATCGCAGTCCCCCCTGCCAGTGATCACTACGGGAAACTCTACCTGAGATAGACTGATGATGATGATTTATATTTGCCTCCCCATTGGGAGGACACGGGCAAAAACAAAAGCCCGTCAGAGAAAAGCTGTACAAAGATTTAGGGTTACAGGTTAACGTGGGGGAGGGTAGGTAGCCACAACCCCCAAAATCACAGAGGCAGGTGCCCGAGCAATAGTCTCTGCAGCCAAACGATAGTCGTCATCCCTGAGAAGCTGCTCACCAAGGCCACACCGAAGAAAATATGTTGCGGGACAGTCAAGAATATAATGTAAAAGAGGCGTTGCACTAATGCCGAAGCAGTGAGGGCACGGCTCCGGGTTTCCACCAGTCATCTGATTATAGCATGGATATCCCAGACACAACTGGCAAAGCTTGACAAGAAGGTGATTGGGTGTGCCGGTGGGTACATCAACAGGTGTATAGGTTGTAGCAATGGCATACCAGGTGGAAGAGCAAGAGCCTTTGTATACCTGGAATTGATGATCTTCCCGGGAAAGATGGTGGACAGCGTCAGTTACTTGTCACAAGATGCGAGATAAGCTAGGTCGTAACGGAAAGGTGACGATAGGGAGAGTGCAGGCGAGGTGAGCATCAGCATCAGCATGCTCATTGCCCATAATTCCAATGTGTCCAGGAATCCAGTGTAGATAAATTTCACCTCCCCGGCTAGTGATGGAAGTTGCAACAGCCAGGATGGAGGTAAGTAGGAACCTGTTGTCTGTTAAATTGAGCTGCTGCAGGCTGTGTATAGAAGAGAGGGAGTCTGAATGTATAATGATGCGCTGATGGAAGTGGCGATCGGCATGGCAAAGAGCACCAAGGATAGCAACAAGCTCAGTTTGGTAGGTTAAAGCGCCAGAGGTGACACGCCAGGACTCAACCCACTCGTCACAAATAAAAGCAGCGCCTGCAGTGCCATCAGCACCCACAGACCCATCTGTATAATAGACGGCAGCATCAGGAGTGTAGAGAGCCGCCATACGATGCAATCCATCCTGTTGAAGAAGAGCAGGAAGAGAGGCCCTTGGGTTTGCCACAGTAGGCTCAACACACCTAATCACAGGAGGAAGCCAGGGTGGTGCTGGAGCATAGGCAGGGTCAAGCAAATCAGGACCACCCCTGACGGCATCAGCGGCATCAAGTCTGTGAACTGCGTTGGTGGCAAGGAGAATCCAATCACCTCCAGGGCGTGGATTCGGGGGCTGATCAAGTGTTCGCCTGAGGAGAACAGAGACAGGAAGGTGGGGCCGGTGCCTGCATAGCTTAGCAGCAACAGCTGCTGTTTGTGCCCAAATGCGATGTTGCAGAGATGGGAAGCCGCTCTCAGCCCGAAGATTAACAAGACACGTCCATGGTGGTGCTCCAAGCATCACACGTAGGGAAGTATTTTGTACCACTTCCAGGGAATGATGGAGCAACTCTGAGATCCCAATGAGACATACAGCCCCATAATCCACAAGGGATCGGATGGCGTGGGTGTAAAAGGTTCGCAGGACGCTGTATGAGGCACCCATATTGCGGCTAGAAAGGGCTTTGAGGGCAGAGATGCAAGTAGCCGCCCGTTCCCGTACATACCTCACGTGGCTGGCAAACTTTAGATGGATGTTGAACCAGACGCTTAGGTACTGGTAACATTGTACAAAGGCAAGGCGTTGACCCCCAAGGAGGAGGGGACGGTCTGGGTGGCGAAGATCAAAAGGTAGGCATTTGGTCCTGTTAAAGTTGACTTTTAGACCAAGCTTGCAACATTTGTCGTGAAGGCGGGTGAGTGCAGTTGGTGCCTGGGTATAGCAGTTTCGTCTGGAGAAGACCAATGCTAAGTCATCTGCATAGGACAGTAGGGAAATCCCTTGACCATAGTCAACAGTGAGCAGTTCCTCTATCAACACATTAAATATAAGAGGACTGAGAACACTGCCCTGGGGTGTGCCATTGACGTGTGGATAAGGGGGGGATATTTTGCCCTGGAATCGCACATAAGCAGCTCGGTCGAGGAAGAAGTCCCTCACCCATGAGAGGAGGCGACCACCCATGCCCTTGGTTGCGAGGGCTGCCAGTACTGCATCCGGGTTGGGAAGTTCAAACGCCTTCTCGAGATCGAGGAAGACAGCCATGCCACGACCACTCCTCAGTTCGCCAAGAAAGGAGGCCAAGCAGTGCTGAGCACTCCTGCCAGGGAGGTAAGCGAAGAGCTGTGGATGGAGCGGTCCAAACCTCCAGACAAGACGAGAGAGGACTAGCCTCTCAGCAGTCTTGGCAATACAGATG
>JAGKTI010028301.1:0-12990 GCA_018397915.1 Birgus latro | reverse complement strand
GTTAGAGAGAGAGAGAGAGAGAGAGAGAGAGAGAGAGAGAGAGAGAGAGAGAGAGAGAGAGATGGCCACGTAGGGATGAAGTAATTTGACCTTTAGAACAACTGGGCAAAGGTAAACGCCACAGGACTCGGTAAAACCTCAGCCATATAACTCATTTCGACCTATCTTGGTAGAATGGTTTAGGGCCAGCCAAGAATGAAGTCATTCGATTTTGGGAAAAATAAGTCAAAGTACAAGGTCACGGAACAAGGTCAGCTCAGTTTTATTTGATTTGGACCAAATTGGTGGAAGGTTTGAAGGTCAGGTAAGGAAAAAGTAACTGTTTCAAGAACAATGGGTCGAAGGTCAAGGCCACTGAACAAAGTTAAAATACTGGCCCTCAGGCCGATTATAGGGAGCGGGAGTTGCACACTGACTGCCCCTTGTTTTGTCACATCTACTTTCCACTTTCTTAATAGTTTTCCGAAGAAAATTGCTAATAATTAATATATATCATTCAGTATATTAGTTATATTTTAATATACATTATCACATATACATTAATATACATTAACATCTTGTATATGGTAACTTACCGTTTATATTTGCTATCCAGACCATTTTATTCAACTTAGGAATGTTCTGCAAGAGTGAAGGGGTATATTAAGACAATGACTTCTCCAGTTCGAAAAAAAAATCTAAGCTGAATAAAATCGTCCGGCGGTAGCAAACTGGGCAACACCCTTGAATTCGTCCAACATAACGCATTCGATCATGTGTCTACCAGACAATCGATTGCAAACGACAGGCTCGTGGTCAGAAGGTACTAAAACTCCTTGAAAAACATCTGATCGTTTCCTCTGATCTCAAGTGTTAAGGCTAACGTGGAATTAGGCACTGGTAAAGAAACCTAAATTTATAAATCACCGTTCACGGCTGAAATAAAGTGGTAAGGAAGATGTGCTACGAAGCCTCCTAAACAGACGAAAATCCGGGTTTTGAGACGATATTCTCGTGGGATAGTAACTCAAAGCCCAGTCTCCAGGTTCAGTGGGTACTTGTGGTGTCTCAACATGACAGGCTACTCATCAGTTTCGAAGCATGGTAACTGGTCTTCACGTCCCGTCGACAAGATCACTGATCACTTGTGGTGTTGGAGTACGGTACTGTACTCGTATAATGCGTGGAAAATGTTTTTGTGGGTATGATACTCTGAAGCACTATCCCTGCTTCAGGTTTACTGCTTATAGCCTGTTCCATCTCCACGCTTCAAAACCGATAAGTGGCACCGGACTCTGCGGGTGCCCACTGATCCTGTCACGTGTATAGGCCAGGATATGTATTTTGCATATTGCACATCAGTATTCTCTTGTATGCTCTATCTACATCAAGACGCATTATGCTCGGAAGGGGACTGCTTTTGTAACATACAATAGGATACCGAGGCGCAATGTGCAAAATGAACTGCTGAAGATGATGTTAAATAGCTACATCGAATAACCACCTCACAAACAACTTAACGATCAAATTCCTCTCCTAACTCGTATTTTGCGCGTAGGAAGAACAAGAGGCATGGAAGTCTGTACTCTCCAATCCTTGTCCGTCCTGGAAACACGTTCTTGGGTAACATAAAAAATTTCCAGTACGTGTCTAGCTTGAAGGACAAGGGAAAAATAGTGCAGATTTACCAAGATTTTTCCTCGTTGTTCTTGCAAAAACAAATCCTAGTTATAGCAGGGAACTACTAGCTGTCTGTTTTTTCAATCTAAGATGTGGCCCTGATTCACTGATGGACTTACGATTAATTACATCTCGTACCTCAGATTTTAATTTTCTGGGAGAACAAGATACACGGAAATTTTCGACGCTCTTTCGCTTGTCCATACTGCATTATAATAATAAAATACTACTACTTCTACTGCTACAACAAATACTACTACTACAAATTCTCTTATTTTTTCAGAGAGAACAACGGAAGTGGAAAGATTCTATATATTCTTTCCTCCCTACTACAAATCTGATGTGAGAGACGGAGCTAAATGTAAGTTTGTTCATGAATCTCAAAAAAAAAGTACTTCAACCCGCATGCCTTCAGCGCGTCTGCTCTCTCCACTTTCCCACGCTTGAGAGAGAGAGAGAGAGAGAGAGAGAGAGAGAGAGAGAGAGAGAGAGAGATGCCTACTGTATACTTTTTTTTTTTCCTTATATGACACGGACGGTGAGGGCCTGAGATGCTTGAATCCTATCTTGCAGACCCAAACTCGGAATACTGGGCTACTGAGTTCACTGTTTTTGTTGTTGTAGAGGCAACATAGTAGTTTGTAGTGTGTTTTTGGTCCGTGAAAGTGACGAAGTTCAGGGTCGTATTTTAAGTGGTATTGGTGATTTATCATCTCTTCATTAGTGGTTTATTCTACACATTACCGGTGTACTCTAGTTTCCTCCTGTACGTCAGTGATGCAAAATATGCCGATATGAACATGATACAAATAGTTCAGGAAAGAATGTTAAGGTGCAGTATGAAGAGGCGTTAAGAAGCCTCCTACGCGATTTGGAATGCGGCCCTTTTCCTGCGATGCCGTTTTTTTTTTTTTACCACCACTGGTGCTCCCATATACTGCCTATAGTGGAATATATAGGCCCAGCTTGTTGTAAGTAAATAAGTAGTAAAGCTTGGTCTCACTGTTTTTAACTTTGTAACTAGCTAATAAAAAGAAACTAAGAAAGACGCAAAGGCGTTATTTTTCTGTTGAATCAAGGTAAATGTGACACTTGTGCCCACTGTGTTATAAAGTATAAGCAGTTTTTGCTGCCGCTCAGCCCAGCACACGCTGAATCCCCACAGTGCTCGTATAGCCTACAGAGTTAGAGGTCGTACGGTCCAAGGTCCGTATGCTTTGCTTATCTGACTACGTAAAGTGACTGGTGAGGTTGCAGGCACCAGTGGCATTTTTTTTTCTTTTTTAATGTAGAAAAAACTGAAGGCATAGAGCCTGCAAAACTTGCTCTTACCAAGGCAACGTTTAAACAACAACAACAACAACAACAATAACCAACTACAAATGTCAAATTCAAGAATCGCTCATTTCGATTCATTGCATTTAAAAGACTGGCCATATCTAACCTCTTCAGTTCGAAAACTATCTCTTTGATTGGATAAAATAATCCGGAAGTGTTAAGAACACAATACATATTACTGTACAGTGCGTCTCTGGGTTGAAGGGGGATGTAGATGTGTTTGCCTCTCGGTTGCTATTCAGTTGCCTGCTCTGCATGCATGACGATTTGTTCAGTGATGGCTAACTTGTCTTCACTGTTGTAACGTCCTTCGAGTCTGCATGAACCTGCTGCAAGTTCCCGGGGAATCTTACCTTTGTGCTTGCCTGCTCTGTACACTACCCCCTCCATTAACCTGCTAACTAAAATGGCTTATTATTATTGTTCTTGTTACCTACATACGATTTTGTTTAATCTATGGGGGTTAATATACGCTATACCTAACCTGGCCATGTGGAGAGGATGGAGAGTGAGAGACTGACAAGGAAAGTGAATGTGAGTGAGGTGGAGGGAGGAAAAGGGAGGGGGAGGCCAAGGATGAGATGGAGGGATGGAGTGGAGAGGTATGTGAGAGAGTGGGGTGTGAGCTGGGAGCAGGGCAGTGAGATGGCGGTGGACAGGGCGACATGGAGGCGATTTGTTTGTGGCCACCCCTAACGGGATTAAGGCGTCTGGCGATAGATAGATAGACCTAACCTATCTCAAACATCTTTCCTGAAGTTATGTAAAGTCGTCCGAAGCCAGCAAAATTAATGACACTGACGTGATGATATGCACTCCGTCGTTCTCGTGTATCAGTGGTGGTTCATCGTCAAGGACGTCAGGTTCGTGGTGATGCCCTTCAAAATCACATCACCCACAACGCACAGGCCTATGGCTAGTCTGCATCCACAAAACAGGAACAACTTCCATTCGGAACTGATTTGTTTTTGTTTGAAGAAAAGGGAGATTGCAGAATTATTCCATGTCTTTTGTTTTTTTCTGCAAAAGCAAACTTAAAACGAGAAAGTTATGATTTTCTCTCTCTTTCTCTCTCGTCTTTGCAGTAATAAGAAAAGAAGCGAAGCGTTCCCATGTCTTTTTGTTCTCCACGCTAAGAAAAAACTGATTTAAGAAGGGGTATTGTTAATACATCTGTTAAGTGAATCCGAGCCCAGAGCGCAAATTCACTAACTCAACCAAGTACCTGTTCTTAGATTTTTTTTTCTTGAAGAACAAGAGGCACAGGAAGTTGTACTTTTCATTTTACTCTCATTCAAAAACAAAATCAGTTCATGATAATTTTCCTTCAGCAATTAAGATTTGTTTTCGCATAAAGAATCTATACTGTACAGTACACGCTAGTCTCCTTGTCCTTTCTGAAAAAAAAAAAAATGTAGTTACGAAAGGGAAGTAAGTGATCGTGAATCCTGCCCCAACTCTTTCTGGTATTTTGTGCGTAGTAATATTGCAAGGAATCTCTGCTAGCAACAAATAAGAGTATTTGTAGTTTTACATTGTCACACTCTAAGTAACTGAACTTACTAGGAAAGTATTGTCAATTTCTTCATTCAGCCCTAACCTCATTCATCACCATTCAATTTATCTGTGGACTTGACCAATTTGTTCACTCAACTCTCATTCATCACCATCCCTTCAGTCGTGGATGTGATGTGAAAATTTTGAATGTTTCACGTAAGGTAGGCTTACAGGGACATGTATTGTAACGTAATAATTCACATGACTGTACATTGATTCTGAATTAAACGTTGCTTTAAATCAGTGTGTTTTTTGGCGGAAATTAAAAAGAACGAAAATCGGTGGAAGTGTACTCCGTGCGCTCAAGAAATGTGGAGCCCCCTCGACGGCAAGAGCGTGTGGGCCCTGTGGGGGAGCGAAGCGGCGCGTCACTCCAGTCCCAGCTGCCGGTGAGTGAACGTGACGTTCCTGACTACCTACCATCCCAGTAAAAATGGCCAAGATCGTAGGAAAGTACAAGTTGGAATCATCTGAGAACTTCGATGAGTTCATGAAGGCCCTGGGTAAGCACTGACCATGAAATAAGTTGTGGATGATGAAACCGGTGTAGCATTTGCCGGTGTTGTTTAGAATCAATAGTCTGACGACAGCTGTTCGAGCGTGCACGTGGCGCGATTAGTGCCATCATACAGGACCGCAGTTTATTATTAGGAAGATTAATTTTCTGTGTGTGTCATTGCATACTGTGGAGTATGAATCGTCTTGAATACTTGAATTCGAAATTTTGATGGGTTATGAGTTGTATTGATGTATAGATGAACAGTACCAAAGGTCTGTTACCTTTCAGTGTAATGTCAACATAATTTGGCCAAATTGTTTGTAATAAGTCATTCTTGTACGAGGTAAAAACCGTTGCTTGGTTCTACTGGTACATTTGAAACGGTTGGTGGGATTGCTGACGAATTATATAAAGCGGAATTTGAAGTATTTAAGGTTATCGAGCCATTATTATTTTTAATACATTTGACAAAATATGTTGACCATTGACAAGTAACAGGTTCGTTTATATAAGCTGAGTTGGAGATGGGTGTGGTTTTTAATCATACACGAATTGTGTACTTCCATAATTCCCGTGAAAAAAGGCTTACGGAAAGTGCATGGTTTTGGAGGCTTTGCGTGGTGGTGGGAGTGTATGCTGGCTGCTCATTGGCTGGGCGCATCGTACGAGCCTGAGGCCGCAGCTGCACGCACTGCTTGTATGTCACTTGTCTCGCTCTCCACCTCCTCTGACAGGGATTGTTCGTTTTGTGTTACGCCAACGGATATGACTACACCTCACTGATGACAGCGTTTCCTTTGATAGACGAGTTTCCTTTTATTTTTCTCGTAAATGGTAACCTACGGTGCTGCTGTCGGTAAAGTTATATATTTGCAATGATTGCAATGTAAATACTAGTTTATGGTAGTAAAATGCGGGATATTGTTAGTAGGACACCAACTTCTCACAAAGGCGACAGCTGCTCCACAAGGAATTCTTTTGTCCACCCATCGAGAAAGTGTTCCCAGCAAACGGACTGGAACCGCAGGATTGATTGGCCAATAGTCGGGGTTTGCACCGCAGCCACGTGTTGTACCTTCAGTCTATCAATCTATCTATTGCCAGACGCCATAATCCCGTAAGGGGTGGCCATTTGACTTTGAGTTAATTGTTTGACAGGGAGGGGCTCTAACCCTCCACCAACCCACTTGCTGACACGTAGGGAGCACGTATGGTTTGGTTATATGGTTACCACCCAGCACTGTAAATGGTTTCTTAGCTTACAGGAAACCATTTGGCTTGTCACTCAATGTCCGATGATGTATTTATTGTTTAGACGTTTTTAGTGGGTTTATGAAGTCCGGGCCGGGGAGTCATTGATTTTACTAACTACACTACTAATTTCTTATTTTTGTTCCTGTTGTCTCCAGACGTTTTTATTGTGCTTAGGAAGATTTTTCGGACGAGAAAGGTTATAGCCTTCATTAACCCCATCACAATGAGAGGACAATGGCCACTACAATAACATTAATTTTACGTAGGTCAGGTCGGCACCAGGCCCTTACATATAAGTTAGGAAAAACCTCAGTCGTGAAGAGGATTACATAAATCCTTTCAATTCGAAATGCCAGTCCCTCTGCATATATAAATCGTTTGGGTATGAAGAAGTATCAGTGATGGGGCAAGATATCAACCATTTTAAATTTTAGTGGGTGAACGGGGTTTTATTTGTGCTACTAAGGTATTTTGCTTGCAGTCAATACCTGTAGTTTTTGACGATATGACTTGTATTTCAGTTGTAGATTACGTATGAGTTATTTCTTCTGTTGTGCAGGGGTGGATGTGTACGTAGCTAAGCAAAGGACAGAAATAGACTCCAGACACCAATCTTTAGTTCATTCAGAATTTCCTTGTTTATGTGCCGTTAGTCACATCTACCATTCATCTGATACCAGTCACATTTCCTCATGTTCTTTCTTCCATATCTTTTTATATGATAACTGTTCATGAACAACTTTAGCAGGACAGTTGCAAAGAATGCATATGATCAGTTTGTCTTCCTTGGGCTGCTATACCTTGTTCATGAACCTTACCAAAAGTCTGAGTCAAACAGGACGAGGATACTCGTTCGTACCCGTGTACTGTGTCAGTACCCGCATAAATAACCTAAAATGCCAATCTTACAACATTTATCAGATGGTGCATCGCGGAATCACTTGATATAACTATTTAAGCCAGTGTATACTGTGAAATTATAGAAAAATCTTCACCTACAGAAAACGAGCGCTTTCGTCGAGCTCACACATTGTCTATGTTATGCCGGTGTAGCGTTATAATCTGCCCACCTACGGTCCGCCCTTACGGCGCATGCGCGGAGTTGCCAGATACCGCCACAAATATGCCATTTGTACTTGGCTGTCTGTAGGGGTAACATGATCGGAGCCTCTCGCCCTTTGTTGACAAACGGCAAATGGTCATTCCGGCTTCTCGTATCATTCGCCTCAGTGCTTTTATGTCAGGCGTGAGACAGTAGTAAATTTGAATAGAAATTCAGTTTCCCTAATAGGGCAATTGATCAGTGGAATGCACTACCGAATGAAGTAGTGTGTGGCAAAACAATTCATAATTTCAAGGATATGTATGATAATAATGGTTTAATACACGGGGCAGTACGAACTTGACTCATTCCTGTGAAGATACAATTGGGTAAGACCAATTAGATGAGAACAAAGCTAAAGCAATTCTCACGCCTAAGAGATTAGATAATTCGTCCCTATATGATTAATTATAACTATGCTTATCCAACCTAACTCATGCATACCTTAGAAATTCAAGTTTTTACTGCTACCCACCTAACCTAATATAATTTAAAGGCGGAAACTACCCGAGAAAGCTCTGAGACGAATGATACGAGAAGCCGGAATGACCATTTGCCGTTTGTAAACAAAGGGCAAGAGTCTCCGATCACGTTACCCCTACAGAGAGCCAAATACAAATGGCATATTTGTGGCGGCATCTGGCAATCCCGCGCATGCGCCGTAGGGGCGGACAGGGGGACAGATTCTAACGCCACACCGGCATAGCGGTCAGCCCACCTATCTGTCAGCTGGTATAACCGCCAGTACAAATTATGGCCCATTACTTTCAAGCATGACCTGATCAGGCTGACATTGCCTTATTCGTCAGTTTTATTATTTAGGTAACTTACTACGCTGTGTCCAGTAAGACTCGTTGTGAACTCACGTTCATTCAGGCTACTTCAGGTGTGATTGGGTCAAAGCAGGTTAAGATAATTCCATTCCAACAGTTCAAATCCATTGAAGTCGATCTGGGCCAGTTACGGTACTAGTTTCGTGTTCAGGGCCGTTCAGGCCCAGTTTCCTTTATTACCCATTAGTTCCCAGAGTTCCTGTGCGAGGAATTTTGCTGCAAAGGTGCTAGTCGAACCGCTCTCCGCCTGTCGGCTCATGGTCGGGAAGCTCATAGGTCCCTTCCCCGGGGTTCCTTTCTTTATTAAATTTTTAAAATGCCCAGTTCCGTCCTATTTTGAGGGCGCAAATGGGTTAATGTCATTGTAGTTTCACTGAAGCTGTTCACATTCATTTCGGACCAGTCAGGGCCATTTAAGTTAAGCTAGTAGACCTTTTGAGGCCAAGTCCTTATCCATTCAGGCTCACTTAAGCCAGTTCGTGGTCATTCAGTTCAAACTAGGTTCATTGATGTCCATTCAGAGAACTTCAGGTCCCTTCACATCTATTCAGGTCAGCTTAGGTCCATCATGAGCCCCTCATACAAAAGTTGCCGGCACCATTCACTATCATATGTTGGATACACTAACGCAAGTGGATGCGAGCTGTTGATAACAGATGTAACTGTTTCCTTTCTCATAGGTAACTGCTGGATTCCGGTACTCGACCTCATTTTATTATTGCTACTTCCAGATTATTCAACTTAGGCATCGTATTGTAGGTGCTAATGGAGGCAGTATTTGGCCCCAGTTCATAGGTATCTCTAAGACGAGAGAAATCATCTGGATGTACCGGTAACCAAAAAAGAAAAGTCACCTTAGTGAATGAGTTAGGGTTCTTACTGGTTTCACTGAAAGGAATGCCATCAGATGCTACAGCCCTATTACGTACTTTTTCTTTTTCTTTCATGTCCCTTCAGACGATTGTTGTCAGTTTCGGAAAAGATCTCACAGTGAAGAGATTAATGCTGGCTCTTGGTTAGATAAAATCGTATGAAGGTGGTAAGAATTAAATACAAAATATTCAGCGGAGTGATTAATTCATATTACATGCTAGCCTAAGTATACTAAGCATGTAATGAATAGCTGTGGTGACCCTTTCTCCGAAGTTATGTTTTGCTGTCCGATGTAATGGAATGAGAGTTGGGTACCGTATACAATGAATGACAAAAGAGGACAGGGCAAAAGAAGAAGATACAAAAGAGTGGGAAGCTTGTGTTTAACCCGCCGAGTCCTGACCGGTTTTTTACCCATCCTACCCCCAGATCCCGACCGATTTTCGACTTTTTGTTTTTTGGCTGAAACCTTCGCTTTTGGTGAGAACCATCGAAAATTCACAGTGAAGTCGCGATCCTGAGGTAAAAAAAAGTTGATACAGGTGTCAACCCTGCGTTTTCCTTCTTTTTCAGGGTACCTGGCTAAGAAAACGAACTATGGAAGGGTTGACTAATTCAAGCCACTTTAAATTACATATTTATTTCATTTATTTGGTACGAATTTGTGTGTAGTAAAAGTCTATAATGGTTTTCACACAATAATATAGGCGTTTATAAGCATTGTTCACTTACCAAAACCCCCAGTATATGGCACCTTCCTTTACGACATTACCACCTCATCACTGTTTGTTTCTGCCTCTAGCTTCTTTGTTTCTTTGTCCTCCACCTCAGGAATCACTTTCACCGTGAATTTCGTCATTAGAGAGACCGTGGGGCAACATACCATTACTGGCTAGGTTTCTGCTAACAGGTGAATTGCCCAGTGTGGGGGGGCGGGAAAGGGGGGGTTAGGAGGGGCCAGGCAGTATCCCCGCTTGGCAGCAGGTAGAGGAAGGTCTCCCACATATGCCTACCAAAAATCACCCGCGAATGTTGAAAAAATGTGCACACAATGGGCCTTGCAATTGCGTGACGTACGGTGTATGTCGTTGGATCTGTCCGCGGAAAAAAGTTGCGACATACACCGTACGTCGATGGGACTTGGAGGGTTAATAGAAGTGAAAAGAGTGTTCGTTAATGGAAGTCAAGGTACAAAAGAAGGAGAGATTGACAGTTAAGTAGCCGATAAGAATAAATTAATAAGAAGTAGAGTTACTGTAGTCTGAGAGTAAGAGCAACACGAGGAGGGAAGGGAAGGGGTGGTACCTTTTGCGGTATTTTAAAGAAGTGTTATGTATCACTGATTTTTTTTGTCTCACTGACATGTTGGGTCAGGCATTCAGTTTAACCATTCCAAAAGACACAGAAGTAGCCCTCTCTACGTATTTCTAGTTTTGGAGCAAAATCTCCCCTCACAAACTGTACTTTAGCTTACCTTCACCTTTTGGTTTTTAATTGAGAGTTACTGTTGTAACGTGTAGTTGAAGAATCATCTATATCTTCAGCTTATTAGACAATTTTTTTTTTTTTTTATGCTGTATGGAAAAATGATTGCACCCATTTTCTTTTCTGTGGGAGTCAGGAATATCACACTAATCTATCCTCACGAAGACAAGTTGCTTAATTTCATTAAGTTCAAGAAAAGTTCTTCACAAGCCATCACTACGTCATTCCAAGGTGTATTCTCCAAAATAGTATTAATCTTGAGGAAGGCATGGCTCGTTAGTTAGGGCTACATGCCTAGATCTGACTCACTTCATTTCTGCAACATTCGCGGCCTTTCCTCTTTCTCTCTGTGGAACACCATCTCTCTTTCTGTATCCTCGTACTTTCTATATACTTATTTCAAAGCCAAAGGTGGCTGTTGTGTTTATGTACACAACGACTTATCTTGCTCTCGTGTTCCTGAACTTGATTCTTCTGAAATCTCTACTCTCTGGCTTCGGCTGTCCTGTCATTCTCTGACTAAATATATTTGCGCTGTTTACTTATCTCCTAATTCTATCAAAAATTCTTCGACTATCTTACTTCTACGATGGAACACATTCTATCCATTTCTCCTTTCTGAAATTCCATTCTAGGAGATTTCAATGTTCACCATCACCTTTGGCTCTCCACTCCTTTCACTGATCAGCCTGGTGAACAAGCCTACATCTTTTCGAGCCTTAATGACCTAGAGCAGCTTGTACAGCACCCTACCCATATCCCTGACTGCCTTGGAGGGTGCTCCAACATACTTGATCTCTTCCTTACAACTAATCCTTCTGCTTACACTTGATCTTTTCTCTCCGTTGGGCTCCTCCGATCATAACCTTATTACCTTAACCTGTCCTATCGCTCCGGGCCCAGATACTCAAACGTCGTCATAAGTTATGACATGGTGACTCTCGTAACGAACTTATGTCATATCTTATGCCTACGACATCGTAAGTCTCTGATACTCAAAAAATCTTTATGATATCGTAGGCTGGTCATAAGGTAGTTCCCGAAAAGCTCGCTAGAGGGCCACAGGGGACCAGCTGAATGACTCTCCGCCAATAGCAACTCGTGTTTCTTGGCGTAAGAGCCAATAAGAACTGAGAAACACAGGAAAACAACAGCTGATAGAAAATAAACACAGAGTGGCTTGGCTGAGAAGTTAATCGGCGTAGTAGGTGCTTCAGTGGCGAATATTGTGAAGAGAAAATAGTTATGGAAGGCCTTCCCGCAAAGAAGCCATATGTAGTAATACAGTAGTTTATTTTTGTTGTCTGCCTGACTGGGCAGACCTGCCAATTACAGCAAAAGCTTCTGTGGGGTTGTTCCACAGGCACAGAAGCAGTATTTTACTCCTGAACGTTAGGTTATGGCTCGGTTATCTTCGTTAGTAAAATGAAATTAATTACTAATATATGTACCATTGAAGAGAAATGGCTTAGAATTGTCTAAAATATCGAAGAAATGATCAAAATTTCCAAATTCACGTGATGTGAACCGCAGTAAATTGACCGATTTTGGTAGGTTTGAGTATGGTTTGTTAAGGTTTTATAATCCTACCTTGGTACTTTAGCGTACAGTAATGATGAGTAACTCCCCCAGTAAAAAGGTGTCTCCAAACTGACCAGCGGAAGCGATCTCTTAGAGGACAGTTGGCCCAGATGAAAGAATCATGTGTACTTCCCTGGATACTTGGCTGAGTAACTGGTGATGAGATTGCTGCTGTTTCACACTACCTGTATGTTCAGTGAATGGTACTGCTTCCGATTGAGGAAAATATGCTCCATTTCATCTGGTGCTTTGATAAGGATATGGGTACAATCAATAGCTCCAGTGACTCTACGAAAGCCACTGATTCTACTAAAATTTTGGACAGCACTGTTGATTTCTACAGCACTAATTGGCATTTTTATTTCTTTTCTGGCTTTCATACTGAGAACACTAATAACTCTGCTGATCACTCTGCTAACACTGGCTTGAGTTACACCTGCAAAGTCTCCAAATACATTTTGGAAACTGCCACTTGCAAAAAATCTTAAGGCAATCATCACTTGGGTGTGCACTGGAACCTCAATGTTCTCCTTTCCAAATGAGGTCTAAGTTCATCACAGAGCCTTATTAATTCTTGGCTTGGGAATCTATACACTCTCATCACTAACGTGAAGTGGGTCAAGTGAGTCCCTGTACCTTCTTTCTCGACGTTATTGGCGATCATGTATGTATGTAGCCACTAATTCCATCCTGCTAATCACTACGAGTAGGCAGCCTAAGCCTGACAAGAGCTCACTGAGCTATCCTTTGATCACAGGGAATTCACTGTTTGTACGAGTATAAATGGTGCTGACTGTTGCTGCTAAATA
>JAGKTI010028299.1:2635-12991 GCA_018397915.1 Birgus latro | reverse complement strand
ACTAAAAGTGTTTAATTTAAGCCCTATTGAAACATAAAAGTGGTCCCATACAAGGTTATTTTTACATGCAGGCTTGTTACTTTTTACAACAAACTTTTTGAAACAAGAGCCTCGCCGCAGGTCCCAGAGCATCTGTACTCCTGTTTTTGGATATGGCTGGTTAATATCCTTTTGTACGTTAATTATGGGGAGAGTATGACCTATCGGAAGGATTTATATAACAGCGAACAGGACAGTAAATTGGAATAAACAGAATAAATCGCTCAAAAAGTGGTAATATGGGGCATCCTTAAGGGCCATTGTCTCCATTAGTTATTGGCTCTTAAAACAACAACAACAACAACAATAATAAAAACAACTACCTAACCCAACCCACTGAAATCTAAACCAACCAAACCTAACCAAACCCAACCTAACCTAACCTAATCTTACCCAGCCTAACCAAACCTAACTTCATCTAACTTAAATCTAACCTAACCTAACCTGACCTACAGATGGCACCACCTCTGTTTCACCTACGACCACCAGCGCCACCTGATTAGCACCTACGTGGACGGGGAACTAAATAATGAACAGGAATATGACATCGGGAGGACTATAGCGGGAGACAGGGCCAAGGTGGGACAGGGGGCCGAACCTCAACGTAGTCTCAGTGGCGATTTAACTCAGGTTTGTCTTTACCATGTACTGTACCCCACTCACTTTTATCACAGCCGTATGGGGTCAAAGTTAAGTTTTATTTTTATTTTTTTTTCTCAGTTGGTCAGCATTAGACACGCTATTGTGATGCTTAATTAACAGGTGAACAAATTTTTGTCTCATGTGGAAGCGATATAGCATTATTTTTTTTTTTCAAGTTTCTGGTCGATTTGCTTCATATTATTTTTTTATTTTTCATTGCGGGATGGCATATTTCAATAAGTACCTTACAATATCCTAGATGCAAATAGTCTAACACTTCGAAAAAAAAATACTTCTCGATTTCTGTTCATTTTGAGAGCCCCAGAGTATGTAAATGAAAGCTCTAAAATCTGCAAAATAAATGAGGTGATCTAGAGAGTGTTAATATACCGGAATTTGTGATTTTCAGGACAATCTAAAAGTGCTTGGTGGGGTAATGGTTGGTCGTCACTACCTCACCTTATAACTCCACTACATCCCTCCCGCAGGTCAATGTGTGGGACAGGCCATTGAGTGCGGAGGAAATCCACAGTATCGCTGAGTGTAAGACGGATCCACAGGGCAACTACGTGTCTTGGGAAGTAGGATGGACGCTACATCAGGTCACCAGCCGCGATGTCCCTCTGCCTGAACTCTGCAAGCGAGAAACTGGTAAGACTTACTTCTGGTTCCCCAGCCAGCCGATAAGAACTGCGAAGTACCTTTGTCAGGCCCTGGGTACCTATCAGCCTATGGGTACTACAAGGGAGGAAATTGCGACTATTAACAACGTCACCAATACCACCTTTCCTGAGACCCACAACTGCTACACTGACTACTGGACTTCGGTTAATGATGAGCTGGAAGAGGGCGTTTGGAGAATTGACAATACTCCGGTGAAGGAGGTCTACTGGGCTCCTCAAGAACCCAACGGCATGAGGTATGAGAACTGCGGGGCCATCACAATCGGTGGGGTGTCTGACGTGGACTGCAACACTAACAGGAAGTGCTCCGTGTGTACCTTCACAGAGCCACAGCGGTTTTCCTTCCTCGGCACGTGTGAGACGGAACTCCGCAACGTTTACTTCACGGCGTTCCAGCATAATGTAGGTGACCTGCTCTTCGTCGGGTACGGTGACTATCACATCACGCGTGAAAATGGAACTTGGACGTGGGTTGATGTAGTCAGTAACAAGACCATCGCTTATATGGACGAGAGTGAGCCGAATTACCCAATGGGGCGGCGGTGGTGGCTGTTGGAGAGGCCAGTGTGTGAACAGAAGAACCAGAGGCGGCGACTTCTGCTGCTATCACCCTGTCCACCTCAACACTTTACCTGCGACGACGCCACGTGTATCCCTCACCGTCATCGCTGTGATCTCAGGTATGACTGCCGGGACAATAGCGATGAATTAAACTGCCGCCTGATCGCCTTTCCTGAGGGCTACCAGAAACACCTTCCACCACGACCAAAGGGAGAAGATGATATCAGTTTACCAATCACTCTAACCATCGAAATCGAATCCCTTGGTGTTAAGACAATGGACATGATCATGGAGGTGTCATACAAACTTGAACTGAGTTGGAAGGACACCAGATTAACCTACCAGAACTTAAAAATCAACAACACACTGAACATCCTAGCAGAAGCCGTCGTGAAGCAGCTGTGGACGCCTCAGGTTGCCTTCATTAACACGATCAAGAGCGAACACACCTTGATGGACGGAGACGCCACCATGCTGATCGACCGACTGACTCCCCCCTTCGCCATGGATATCACTGCCCCTGCTGAAGGTGAGAGAACGTTTTTACACTGAAATAGTTTTACAGTTAAAGTTTCTTTTACACTGAAACGTTTATTGAAGCTGGACTCCTTTTTACTGTTGAATTCTTTGGCACAGTTGAACTCTTTATATATTTTTTTCACAGTGTATGATGATGATAATGATGACGAAGACCTCTTGTATTATTTCGTCATTTACTTATCTAATTACCTGCATATCTACCTATCTATCTACCTACCTATCTATCTATCCATCTGTCTATCTTTACAGTCGAACTCTTCTCCGGGGAAACCAACCAGTTAGCAGCACGCAGGAAATACGGTACGGTGTTCCTGTGTGACCTCAACCTGGCTTTGTATCCCTTCGACCTGCAGGTGTGTTTTATGCACTTCAAGATCACGTCCGCCACACGCTCCTTCCTCCACTTCGATCCCCTCACATCCACCGTCAACAACTCCGCTAACAATTTGCTGGTGGAGTATGAGGTTAGAGCTCCAGTGACCTAATCTAACCTCACTAAACCCTCACAGACTCACCTAACTGTACCCAACCCGAACCTAACCTAACCTAACAAACTTACCCCAACCTCACAAGTTTACTACGGTCTACTCTCGCTTTTCTCCAACTTCGCCTAACATTGCCTTCCCTCCGTCTTAAATGCCGAGTTTTAACAGTAGATTAGCACCAGAAAATAGCGCCAGTCACGAAGAAGTGCTTTGGAAAGGGTGTAGAGTCGTATGATCGTCCTTTTCAGCCACTAAGCGACCTTGAATTAATCGAAGAAGAGAGAATATCAGGGCCAAGCTGAGGTGAAATCCCCCCATTCTCATATTTAACTGATAATAATAGTAATAATAATAATAATAATAATAATAATAATAATTAATAAACACTAATACTAATACTGATACCCTTGCATCATTTTCTACTTCCCTTAATCCTTTTCATAATTTATAGTGTTATTTTTTTTTTACGTTTACTGATGGCATGGTTGATTACTAATATATCCGATGCAGTCTAAATGTCCTCGCTCGTCACAGAGGCACACGGAGCCGTCCCCGCAAAGCGCAAGACTGGCGAACTTAATATATGGATCCCTCCCGTTTTTAACCCCAGTCAACACTAACCTCTGAATCAAAACAGCCAGATTTATTTATTGACAGGAAAAATAGAAGACAGACAGGCACATCAAAACAACGCGATTCCAATATGTCCCCTGTCCCAGTGAGAAACAGCGAGTGTCATAATGTTTAATGCCTGTTTTGCTGTTTTTGAACTGTCTGTGAATTGGCTATGTTCAGGGTTACAGAGGAGGCTTCGTGGCACCTCTTCCATAGCGATTTATTTTGCCTATGACACCTTAACACTGGCTATACTTACTTTCCCTTAACTTGGCTCAGATTCTCTTCCTTTTACAGCTTATTTCAAGTAACTTACTTTAAAAATAAGGCATCCTTTCCACAGCACTTCTTCGCGACTAACACCATATCAATCTCTTATTACAACTCAGCATATAGTATGGAGAGATGGACATTTTAGGCCAAATTAGAGTAGCAGGAGTATAGTATGTTATATATATCGTAATAATATCGTTATACTTTGGATCAGTATCATACAAGAGGGTACTGAGGTGCAGAGTAAATCGCTGAGGAAGAGGTGTTACGAAGCTCCTAAGTCCTATATCTGACTGAGTGGTTAGATAATTAAATATGTAAAGTTTTTTTTATGATATTCACACACACACACACACACACACACACACACACACACGCACGCACGCACGCACACACACATCCCCCTTTTCCTCCCATCCACACACACCATTGTTTTTCTCCTTGTGGATCGGAAATAAATGCCAACCATGCAGGGAAATACGGTAAAGCAGCACCCTATCGCTAAATCCAACTCTTGCATATTAAATCAAGGCGAATAACAGCCGTACTGGGAAATTCATAGGCTGATTTGTTGTTACCGAGAGAGCTATGGCGAGGAAAGGAACAGACTGTCATGCAGAGCGTTTATCTTTTCGCCACAACACTCTGCTTCGTCGTCTACGCCTTCACGTGGTGGCACTGATGTGAGTGGGTGGTGGAGCTGCCCTGTTATACAAACGTCCCTCGGTCCCCCTTCTATCCACCTACAGGAGGATGGTGGACTGCAGAAGAAGGTTTGCTTTGGCCTGCAGTCCACTGGGTTCACGTTCAGATGAGCAGCCTCCCTCTCTCTCTCTCTCTCTCTCTCTCTCTCTCTCTCTCTCAGTGGACTGCAGGCTGAAATTATCCACCCCTGCAGTTCACCATCCTCCTTTGGGTGGATAGGAAGGGAGATGAGGGACTTTTATCTAACCGGGCAGTGGAGCAGCTCGGTTATATCAGTGCCACCACACGAAGGCGCCCCTCTCCAACCCCTGATTGGCTGGGACAGGTGGAAAAGAGGAGACAATAGGAGGATAAATCATGTCTCTTGTGTCACAGTTTATCTTGTCAGCGATGTGATGGTGCCAGCTGATGGTTTAAATAAATGAGGTGTTCCATTACACACACACGCACACACACACACACACACACACACACATAAGCACACCTACTACTACTAATGCTACTACTACTAACCTACTTATGCTACTACTACTAACCTCCTCTTCACTATTTCCCCCCACAGATAGGAGAGATGACTCTCGTTCACAGTGATCATGGTGTATTTAGCGAGGTCAGAGTTCGTGTCCCGCTCACAAGACGCTACGGTTATGCCTTCCTTAATATCTACATCCCTACGTTGGTGCTTCTCATCGTAAGCTACGTTACCCTCTTCTTCCGGCCCGCCATATTTGACACGAGAATGATGGCAGCGTTGACGGTACAGCTTGTTATTGCTACGTTATTCTCGCAGGTATGTTGCTGCTGCTGCTACTGCTTCTTCTACTACGTTTTCATCCAACCGCTACTTGGTATTCTGCTGAAAGTAACCCAGTTCCTACTAATGAAAGCAAAATCGTCTATAATAAAACTATCACTCGGATTCAACAAAGTAAAAACGCATCTCTTTCCCCCAGGTCTCCGCCTCTCTCCCCAAAACATCATATTTCAAGATGGTGGACGTTTGGCTCATCTTCTGCATCGGGATCACTTTTCTCACCATCATCTTCCACGTCATAGTCGACACCGCGGTCAACAGGTCACCCACCAATGACCTGACCTCCACGAAGATCACCCCTGACCTGACCCCGGTGATTACGATCCCAGATAACTCGAAACTGTGGGCGCAGAAGAAGGTGAAGACGAAGTTGGGGGAAAATATTGGGATTCGTTTTGGCTCCGGGAACAAGGTGGTGAAAGGGACGAAGATTGTGGTTGCTGCCGTGTTTTTCCTGTTTAATATCTGCTACTGGGGCTATATTTTGAACGAATATGCGCGTCTGAAAAAGCATGAGCAAAACTGATATATGGAAAGGCTGAAAAAAAATGGTCTGGAACTCAAAAAGAAAAATATATATATATGCTCGTACTCACCATTTCATTTTACTCGTACCCACCGTTTTCTTTGTCTTTAATATTTTTGGCTGTACAGTAGGCTAATTTAAGTGGTTTGGTAAATGAGCCGTCCCCGTAAAACGTAAGACCTCCAATTTAGTGTCTAGCGTAGTGCGACTTATGGACCATCCTATATAATTGAAATCATGTAGATGTGAAGTAATTTATGTGTGAAACTGTGTATGTGAAATTTTGTATGTCAAAAATGTGTGTATGTATGTAGGTGTGTATGCTTGATTTTATGTATGTGGGTAAAATGGATGCATGTGTGTTTGTATGATTATATGTATGTATGAATGTGTGACTACTGTATGTGAAATATATGTATGTTCGTATGATATGTACTTTCCCTGTAATACCATGTAACCTTAAAACCATGAACGCCACTCTTATATACGTATTTGTAGTTACGTATCATTTTGAATTATATATATATATGTATGTGTGAGATTATATGTGTTATGTAGAGCACCTGTTGTAATTCTATGTTGCTCTGAAACTCTATGTATGTAAGGCTTTGTGTATGTGTTTTTTTTTAATTTATAAATACGTGAATTTATATACCGTCAGGGATAAAGGAGCGTCCACTGCTTCACCTCTTCCACTTGCGACTTCCCTCCACTCGCGAATATTCCCACGAAGAGAGAAAGAGGTTTGATACTTTTCTCTGACCATGGACAATTTTCTTTTATTTTAGGGATGAAAGTGACGGGCATTCCCTACGTGTGAAGCAGATTCAGTGGAACAGTAGATGGATTTTTTTTTTTACTCTGGCCTTGCACACCTATTGCATAAGGCAGGGGACTACAGCGAGACAGGTAGATAGATGAAAGTAACATACGCAGAATATTTAGGTGTAATAGAATAAAGAGCCAATAGGATAGTGCTACGTCGCCTAGATATTAAAGAGATGCAAACAACATACATTAACCTTTTCAGCTGCTGAGTTGTTTACCCCCTCATCTCTCTCTCTCTCTCTCTCTCTCTCTCTCTCTCTCTCTCTCTCTGTAAGGTCAATGTTTCTAAACTGACAGCGTATTTTGTATGTATATAAAATCCCTTCTTCATGCCCTATTGATAAAAACAACACGCATAAAGATCCATGAAACGCTAATAGAGATTACTGACAATCATTTCGCTTCGTTCACTGTTTCGAAAAAGAGGCGGAAAAGTTTTAGATATATTGTGAGGTGCGTGCGTATCCCCTGACCTCCCTATTCTCCCTGACCTCCCTAGACCCCCCTGACCTCCCTCCCCCATTCTTCCTGGGTGCGGACCTGCTCATGTTATCGTTGCTGTAGTCTGTGTATTAAAACTTTTTCTTAATTCTGTTTATGTGTTTTTGTATTTCCAGATGTTTTTAATGTTATTTTGCAGTGTGTGTATTTAGCCTCTATTAATTTTTGTATATAGCCTAAGTCTTTTGTGACTTTAGGTATTCACGGATTTTTTTTTCCCCTTTTAGTGTCTATTTTAAGGTATTTATTTAACTTTATCATCATTTTGTTTATCTGCATAGGTAAGTACAGATTCGTTTAATGTTTCTTGAAGTGTATGTATTTATTTATTTTGGTCTGTATGTACGAGTATAGATATTCATAGAAATATTTCATGTTTCTTACAGTAAATGGTTTCTTCGTCGCATTGCTTACATATATTTTTATTGATAGATTTGTTTGATATTTTCTCCTTGATTTTGTATGCCTTGTGACTCTCATTGCTGAGGTAAAAAGCTTCCATGCACTGAAAACTTAAACTGGGGTGAGATACTTGTTCACACTTGATCAATACCATAGCTCAGAGATTTTCCTCAATTTAATAAAAACGAAAGGAAAAGAACCAAGGAAAAATATCATTCATGCATTCATAGTCTGGGAGCCTCCTTGTCATCCAAATCTCAGGTTCATTTATCCCCATTACTTCTGGAAACGTTATTTATTTTCCATTGGTCAAATATTTATGGTTATTAAAACTGACTCATTGTTTCCTTGCTTCATTGGCTGTTTTGTACCCCAGCGCCTGTTTCCTTGCTTCGCTACCTGTTTCCTTGCTTCACTGCCTGCTTCGTTGCTTTACTGCCTGCCTGTTTCGTTGCTTCACTGCCTGTTTCATTGCTTCATTACATGTTTCGTTGCTTCACTGCCTGTCTCGTTACTTCACTGGCTGTTTCGTTGCTTCACTGCCTGTTTCGTTGTTTCACTGCCTGTTTCGTTGCTTCACTGCCTGTTTCGCATAATAATGATAATGATGATGCTAATAATAATAATAATAATAATAATAATAAATTTGCAGTTATTCCATTCTTCATGATTATCCTTCTCACTTTTCCCTGCCAGTTTCAGCAGGAGATATTGGAAGGCACGGAGAGGGGACTTACTCTCTTAGCTACCCTTGTCTTATTATCGAATTTCAGTTATGCACTCAGACGGGAATTGCGTAGTGTAGGCCATTCGACTGTCTACACTCTTTTCACCCAAACATGAGGCAGGTTTTCATCCGTTTACAGCTTATTTTATGTAGTTTAGTGGCAAAATGATACTACAGCATACATTTTTTTTTCTACAGCACTTCTTCGTGACTAATTTTGTATAGCACTTCTCGGTGACCAATTTTCTAAAGCTCTTCGTGATTTTCTAAAGCACTTCTTCGTGACTAATTTTCTACAGTTCTCCGTGTCGAAGTTTCTGCAGCACTTCTTCGTGACTAGCATCATATTCTAATGTTAATCAAGCTCCAGAACTCGAGATTTAAGGTGAAAAGATGGCAGTTTTAAGCCAAGATAAGTGAAAGAAGTAGAGTTAACCTTCTCATGTTTTTCTCTCTTTTTATCTTTTTTTTTTTACGGGAGATTAAAAGAGAATGGGGAAAAAATAAGAAGCTAAGTATATATGGCCTGTAAATAGGACTCCACTAAAACTCACGTGGCCATACCTTCTGTTACGGGGATGGCTCAGTCTGCTGGTGTGGGCGAGATTGGGGCAGTGGGAGTAGGAAATGAATAGATAATGCAGGGTAGAAACTGATAACGCTGACTGTCTGCTGGTGTGGGTATGGTGGTGGGAGAAGGAAATGAATAAATAATGCAGAGTGGATACTGATAACACTGACTGAGCCGTCCCCAGAACACACGAGAAAACCCCCGACGGAGCTATAGTAGTGTCAAAAATGAGTCATCCTCTATATTAATTTCTGAAGTACAAGAATCCGTGGAAAATAATACAATAAATAATCCATGTATCTTTATTCTGTCTAGTGTCTTTCAATTTTTTTTGTTCTTTTTGTTAATTGCTGTACTTTTTTTTTTAATTTTTTACAACTGCTGTGTTACTCATCAAAACTGTGCCGTATGTACATTTAAATGTGATTCCTACAGAAAAAGAATCACACAAAGACTATCATGTGTTTCTTCTCTAGCTGCCTGCATTTCTTGGAACGAAAAACACCGAAAGAACCCAGTACCGAAAAGAACACATAATAACGTCAAATTCTCCTGTCAACTTCATATTGTGTGATTTCTTGTGTCTGTTTAGCGGCTGACTGCAGAGAAGGCATAACCATACTTATCACCAGAAGTATCATACTGATGAACGAGTACGTCACCCACTACATGAGAAGAATGGCCACCAGAAGAGAACGAAGTCTTCACTTTCGGGAACGCATGTGAGGGCTTTGCAGGAGAAACAGGTGGAGCAGGTGCAGCGGCATATGCTGTTGGAGCAGCCTGGGTGTGCACTCTATGCGCTGCAGATGATACAGAGTGTGTTGTTGCAGCAGCTGACCCTGCCTCAGGTGCCACTGGAAGGTGATCCCCCGTTGCAACAAAACCGGTGTCGGAACCAGCCCTGTAGTTNCGGGTGTTGCAGAAGCAGGTGCACCAGTGTACACAGTTGGAGCAGCCTGGGCGTACACTCTCTGAGCTGCAGATGATATAGAGTGTGTTGTTGCAGCAGCTGACCCTGCCTCAGGTGCCACTGGAAGGTGAGTGCCAGTAGGAAGGAATCCTCGGTCATCTGCTGTATATTCCAGTTTGATGTTTGCTCCAGTAGGGTCCTTGTACCCAAATGCCCCATTCACTTGGCCGGGAGTTCTTGCCATAGCTTGTTCATAAGCGCCATCAGCTGTGTCATAGCCAAACTTGTATGACCCATCAGAGTGAAGGACGTAGTACTGGGCACGAGTACCTAGGCCCACAGTGGGAATCTGGTACTCAGCGGCAGGCTGTGGAGAACTTAGTGTGCTAACCACCACCAGGGACAACACAACCTGCAAAAATAAATTATCATATACAGAAGTTTGACTCTTTAATGTCAGTGCCAGTTAGAGAGAGAGAGAGAGAGAGAGAGAGAGAGAGAGAGATTGGGTGAATAAATATTGAGGGATGA
>JAGKTI010028298.1:0-12991 GCA_018397915.1 Birgus latro | reverse complement strand
GTATCCCTGCAGCCCAATTTTTGGCATGGAGACTTACATGACCTCCAATTCAGACACAGGCTATTTGAGGTTGACCTCCGAAGTCATTTGAGGTAACAAGTCGGAGGTCATTTAAGGTCACCGGTAATGGTAAAGTTCGCTCATATACTGTGCGTTAGTCTGTGAAAGCTGAAATAGAAAGTTCCTGGACCTCTTATAATCCCTCTTCAATAACATTAGAGGAACGTTCGTGGTCTTTCTGGAGTAGAAAGAAAGACTGAACAAGAACAAATAGGATTTGACTGTTCACCAATTCGGCCCGGGCAACGCCGGGTACCCCTGCCAGTGCTTTGAAAAGTTTTTAACTTTAAAGAATCGTGTTTTAGTACAGCATTCATCTGATTATTTAGCGAACTGCAAAAATATGAAATATTGGCTAAAGAGTTAAGTCCATTTATTAAAATAATGATAATGTTCATCAATTATAACGAAGATTAATGTAAATCCTATTTTCAAATCATTCTCGGCAAAAATGCAAACATTTTAAAGCTAGTTCTTAAATCTCATCCTGAGACAGCGTACCCTTTGCACATGGTACGCACCCCAGTTTGGAAAACACTGTCCTACGGGAATAAAGCGTCGTAAGATAGATAGATAGATAAATAGGCAGGAATGAGTCCTCGATCATGTGGTGAGGGACGTCAATGAAGGCGGTTGGTGCAGGTGCTGTGGGTGTCTGGCGTGGCACTTGTGTCAACAGCCAGCAAATGCACTTTCACATCACGCCACTGCCCCACCCACGCTGCTTCAATACTCCCCGCCGTCTGCACACACCATTTACAGACAACCCATCGCTCACACTATTGCCTCATATCAAATCCCTTGTACATGAATTACGAAATTATCATTATAACCAAATGACGCCTGGAAGTTTAGTGGGTTCAGATTCCCCAACCGGATTGAGTCAGTAAGGGTTTCCATTTGGGGGATGGAGGGATGGTTGGGTTTGTTTCTCTCACAATGCCATTCAGGGGCCGTGAGGCTGGTCACCCTTGCCTAAAATGTCTGGACAGACCAGCCTAGCCCTGGACCCCTACGCTCCTTATAGGGCATAAAAAGGAGTGGATGATGGTTGGGTGGATGAACTCTCTCGGTCAATAAAGTACTGGATTATTTTAATGTAGGAGTTACATGTTCATTTGTAGGCTACTTATTCCACCATGAGTCGAGTTCATTACACTGGTCAACAGCCAAAATGGTTCTGACTTATTCTCACCTGTTTCTAATTTGTTGCCCCTAATTTCTAAACTGGCCCTAAAATTTGGCTTGACGTACTACATAAGTGGGAGAAAATTCCATGTAACATGCAAATCCGTCAAATGTGTCAATAAGTCTATATATTGTTACAAAAATAATATACTTAGTCTTTAATTTATATCATACACTAGACACAAACCGATATATATACAAAACATCATTACATGACCTTTGCACATTAGAAGTACCTCTGCATTTTGCGTTTGTAGGAGCAATTACTCTCACGCTGTAAAGTCCGACAACAGTCGCTCATCATGACTGGACTGAATCGGTCTTGATATTGGCTCTCCATTATGACAATTTCGTGATGAAATCTTTCATCACGTTCATCACTGACATTGCCAAGAATAAACAGAGAAAAGGCCAAATGAAAATAGAAGAAATTTATCTTGAGCGACATTCGAGCACCGAGTGCATAGCAATTTTTCAACATCTTGTCCACAAGCTCCTCAAAAATCGATGCTCGAAAATTTTGCTCGAAAATTTCCTAGGTAATTCTTGGTAAGACCCATGAAGCTCTCCCAAGCAGCCCTTTCCAGCTCAGAAAAACTCTTTACAAATTCCTGATGATTCAGTATAAGATGAATTTGAGGGACTGTTGAGGAAAACCTACCTTTACTTTGGCCTCAGATGCAGTGCCTTGGAACTTCGTTAGCAAGCAGTGGAAGCCAGCACCTTCTTGATCCATGGCCATCACAGAGTTCTTTCACCAAAGTTTCAAATGAAGTGGAGGCAAGAATACCTTCTCATGGTCAACAAGAGATTTGTTAAGACAGTTGAACCTTCCAATCATATCTTCCGGTCACACTTGGCATTCCTTTTGTGTGTAATTCTTAGCGTCTGCTCTGTTGTCCATGTACAGAGAAAACACATGTGCTTTGTGTAGCCTTGCTAAAGTCCTAGAAAGCAGATCACTTTCAGGTCCCCACAGATGCTCCATTGATGTGTTTTGTAGCCAGTAGCGGTCAACAGAGTACTCATAGTTTCATAATTTTCATTCATTCCATGAGCATGCACAACTGGAACAGAAGGAAGCTCATTTCCATTATGGAGAAGGATACTGCCTTCAGCGCATTCTTTCCAGAATATATGAACAACCGCCATTTTCCTTTTTGATAAGGACGACACTTCCAAAGGTGTTGCATTAACGATACAACATCATAACAGTAACAAATCATGTCATCCATCTTGAAGTACATTGAGAACTTTTCTTGTCTATGATGGAAGGTGGTGGTACAAACTCCACCTTGTAGCATGTTCCAATGCTTGAGTCGAGATCCAAGGAAATCATTTTTCTCCTTGGGGGAGTTAAGATCTCTTATGAGGTCATGCAGCTCTACCTGACTGATGAGGTGTGGTTCCGTGCTCTCTAAACCTTCTTGAAAGTCGGAATCCATTCAGCATTCCTCCATACTAGATTCTGATTCACTTGTGGTATTTAATGCAGGATCTGGAACTGGAAGCTCAGGGCCATGGGGTACTTGCCTTAGAGAAGGTACGTAAGGATACCTGATCTTGGACTGAGTTTTCACTGAATTCCCTTTGGTGTTAGTGAGGCAAAAGTTGCAGTCAGGATAGTGATCATTTGGTTCGTGCCAAACCACTGGTACAGCGAAAGGCATACCTGATGGCCGTTTCATGCGGTTTACACCGAGCTTGCATGCAATATTGGGTGCCCACTTTTTGTCTTGATTATCATCAGGACATTGGAAGTAATGTTTGTAAGCACTTTTAACACTCGTTGTAATTGGTTTCTTCAGGCTTTCAGGTGTAAAAAAAAAAAACCCGCATTTGTAGCAGAGAGAGTCTGATGCATTCATACAGTTGCGGTGCTTCATTGCTTGCCATCACAGATCAAGGCACTGTAACTGTAAAGAAAAGCTATGGAATAATAGCAAATATAAGATTACCATTGCATACATTGGTGTAAAAAATAATAATAATAATAATTAATAATCTGCTTGATGGTGGGAATAATTTACCCGACTTTCGGCTATGGCTGATACACATTGAGTTGCTAAACATCTTGTGGTTCAGGTACTTAACAGAAGCTGATATAACCGCCACAATTACTAGCTGAATGCAACTTTACAAGGTATATCTGCCTCTATGACTGGAGTCGAGTCGGATTTTCCAACACACGAGCAGATTTTCCTATAGCATAATGGTTCTCGAGAACTACACGTGCTGGCGAAAATTGGATACCATATTCGAAATTTACAGGCGCATGTTGCTTAGAATTATCTAAAAATATACTACAACCATAACACTTTAAATTTTGTCGACCAGTGTTACAAAAGTAGACAGCGTTCAGGGAGCGCATACCTCCGCCAGTTCCATTGTCATTGCAAGGATCCGGATCCAAAACCGTGGATATAGGATCCGGTTCCGTGGAAATAGGATCCGGATCCGTGGATACAGGATCTGCATCAGTGGATATAGGATCCGGATCCGTGGATAAAGGATCCGCATCCGTGGAAATAGGATCCAGATCCGTGGATATAGGATCCGGATCCGTGGATATAGGATCCGGATCCGTGGATATAGGATCCGGATCCGTGGATATAGGATCCGCGTCCGTGGATATAGGATCCGCGTCCGTGGATATAGGATCCGCGTCCGTGGATATAGGATCCGCGTCCGTGGATATAGGATCCGGAGCCGTGGATATAGGATCCGGAGCCGTGGATATAGGATCCGGATCCGTGGATATAGGATCCGGAGCCGTGGATATGGGATCCGGAGCCGTGGATATAGGATCCGGAGCCGTGGACATAGGATCCGGAGCCATGGATATAGGATCCAGAGCTGTGGATATAGGATCCGGATCCGTGGATATAGGATCAAGATCCGTGGATATAGGATCAAGATCCGTGGATATAGGATCCGGAGCCGTGGATATAGGATCCGGAGCCGTGGATATAGGATCCGGAGCCATGGATATAGGATCCGGAGCCGTGGACATAGGATCCAGATCCGGATCCGCCTCAAAAATTTTTGGATTTTTTCTTGATCCGTGGTCCACCTTTCCACAAAAAATAATTGGAATTCATTGAGAACTTTTGGAGATATAGTGCGGGATATTGCGGATTCGGATCCAGATCCGGCCCAAAATTTAATCATTTATTCCGTGGACCATGGCTCACTCTTTCACAAAATTTCATCAAAATCCGTTCATAACTTTTTGAGTAATCCTGCTACCAGACAGACAAACAAACCATCGCGGGGTAAAACATAACCTCGTGGGCTGAGGTAAAAACTGCGGTCTAACGAGTATACAGAGCTGATTAACACAGTCTGTTCCACCCTGTGATCTCTACTCTTAAACTGGAATACACTCGTTTTACTCTTACTTGGCCTAAAGCTGCCATCTGTCCATCGTAATTGCTGAGTTGCATCGATAGATTAATACTGAAATATGATGCTAGTCACGAAGAATGGCTATAGCAAGGATTTAATGGAGTTGTAGTGCTGCCTTTTTTCTGCCAATGATCAACGTGAAAATCGCGGCAAAAGGACGATAATCTGAGCCAAGTTAGAGTGAAAAAACAAAGCAAGAAATATAGATGTCAGGATGGAATGAACGAATATGAAGCACTGTATCAAGCAGCAGTCACGACATTTATCAAACTGTATTAGCACTTTCATACCAGTTATATAGCCTAATAAATTATGTAAACTCAGCACTGCTTATCATTCTCAAACTCAGCATTACCTAACTTTTACAAACTCAGCACACAATGATTCCTTGGCTTCTATTCTCGTCAGTTAGGAAGCTCCTAACACCTTCCTAAGTGATTTAGTTTCAGATATTGCTTCTTAATTTCCCTTTTATACGCATTCTATACAGAATATGACGATATTGGAAGGGCTTATGCAGCACAGAAGAAGACAATAAGGTGTAATAAGCAACATAAACCTCTTAGCAAAAGGTGTTAGGGGGCTTCCTCCCCGACGAGAATAGTGTTGAACAAATCTCAAAATATGAAAAGACTTGTAATCGCAAAAATATTACTTTCTGTTGCTCTGTTTGGACAGCTGGAAATATATCAGCAACTGAATATCCCTCATCCATCATCCAGTCCAATCCGTTCACCCCATCCGGCGCACTGGGGTCCGGGGCTAGGTGCTTAGCCCAGGATTCCCGTAGGTGAAGGAAGCTCCCTAACACCTCTTCCTAAGCTATTTATTTTGCTTATTATACCTTGCTTTACCTTTCTGTCTGATATAATTCATTCTCTTCCACAAGGAGAGTATGTTTTCATCCCTGTTTGTTAGTTTGTTTGTCTGTTTACAGGATTACTTAAAAACTAAGACAGAGATTTGGACCAAATTTGGTGAGTAGATAGCCTATATTCCACGGAGCAATCGATTAACTTTTGGCAGCGATCCAAGTCGTATTATATATTCTGGATCCGGAAAACATATTTTGTAAAACCCAAATCAATAATGAGAAACCCTAACCCATTTATGAAGAGTGGTTTGGAAATTACGTTGCCCTAGTCGGAGAGATGCGCTCCACTGAGTGTCCCTCTAATTTTAATATACTACTACTCTTCACATCTTACGTACAAAATTATATTAACCAGCTGTATCCAAAAATAAATCGTTAAGTAAGAGCTGCTAAGGAGTCTCGACCATTAAAGTGAGGTGACCAGCCTCACTCGCCTCGGAGTGCTTTTATGTGAATAGTAAACCCTAGCCATCTCTTGGATGTAAACCATCACAGGCTCCATCTGGCTGGAGCTCCTTAGCCCATTATACTAGGCGTCATTAGTTCATTTAGTTACCACCCAGCATAGGGAATGGCTTCCTGGCCCACAAGAAACCATTTGGCTTGTCATTAGTGTAGAGTCGCCTGAAGACGCTACTGCACTGAGTGGATGATGGGCGTCCCCACCTACATCTAAATAAATAATACCCTCAGTACGATCACGCTTCTCTCACTTCCTTCTCGCTTCCACTAAGCAATTGTCAGGTGGGGAGAGGCGTTTGTCACTGGTGGGACCAGAGGCAGCCTGCAATTCCCCCGCCACTAGGCCTGGGGATACTGAGGATATACTTGGAAATGACATCATCGTGCTGAACAGGTGGATTTATATTATCATCGTGATTACCATTACATATTTAGCTCATCCTTTCATCATTGTTATTAAATATTTTCCCGATAGCCAACGTATGATTTCCAATTTTTAATGACTGTCTGGGTAATTTTGCTAACTAATCCACAAAGGTTTTGCACAAGTCATTAAACTATAGTTTGTAAATAAATAAATTCAGTTATTAACCTCGTCCTATCACTTTAGGCCATATATCTAGTTTAACCTTAATATAAAATGAACATTCCTCTTAAGGCAAGATATTATACCAAATGCATTTCACATACTATGGCTCTCCAAAGCACTTTCATCGTTATCTAACCTTGGGAAAATATTTACGGGATACTGATGTCATGAGGGGCACCTGTCATCCACTCACTCTACGTAGTGCTGCCTTCACGTGACTTTGCGCTGAGTGGCAAACCAAATGGTTTCTTGCAAACCAGGAAGCCATTTTCTACACTGAGTGGTAACCATCTGACCCAATGACGCCTGGTGGAATAGTGGGCTAAGGAGCTTCAACCACAGCAGCTTGTGAAGGTCTGCATCCAAGAGATGGCTGGGGTTTACTGTTACCCTCTCCTTAAATGTGAGTACTGAGTAGCCTAGCCCCGGACCCCTACGCTCCTGATGACGGGGTAGAAAAGGACTGAGTGACAGATGGATGGATGGGTAGATCTCCCTGGCTGTGAGGGAGTTAATGAAGGCCACAGGGGAATTCTTGTGTGTTGCGTGGACGGCTCAGTCACCGTTATCAGTGTTTACTTCATGTTCTCCACGTCAGCATTAAAAAAAAAAGGTTCTCTCATGCCTTCTTCCTCCACAGGTCAGAGTGAATGGCGATACTTCACCAGAATTACGTAACGCTGTCGAGAAAACCTGACGCCCATGTGAGCAATTAAATGAGAGGCCAGCAGGTGTGCCAGCGGGTGTACCGAGAATCTAAAGCACACGGCAATACCTTCATCACCTTTATGAACTAATGCTGCTTGAAGGTGTGGTTTGGCCAGGTGTGATGTGTTATGACTGGTATTCAGAGGAAGAGACGGGGGAGGGAGAAAAGGAGGGGTAAAGAGGGAGTGAGTGAGGAGGAAGAGAGGGGGCGAGGGGAGAGAGTGAGTCAGAGGAAATATGAGCCAGGGGAGAATGTGAGCCAGAGGAGAAAGTGAGAAAGGGAGAGAATGATTATGGGGAGAGAGTGAACAAAGGGAGAGGGAGAAGGAGGGGGAGATGGAAAGGATGGTGGCGAGGCAAAGGGGGAGATGTAGTGAGGGAGGAAAGGGGTCAGGAGAGAGATGATGATGAGACAGGAGAGAAAGATGGGGGATGAGGATGGAAGAGGGCCAGCGTATCTGCAAAAAGAAGGAAGCTGGAGGATGAAAGGAGAAGAGGATTTGGTGGGAGATGGGAAGACAAAAGGAGGAACAAGGAGAGAGAGAAATAAGGGAGAGGTCGGGAATGGGGGAGGGAAGTGAAAAACCAGGAAAAGAAATTAAGAAATAAAAAAGGCCACTGAAGAAAGGTGTTGGATGAAGAGTGAAACAGAGTGAGAAGAAGGTGGAACAGCAAGATAATGTAAGCAGAATAAGGGATGAAGAATGAAACAGAGTTAGAGAGTGAAACTGCAGGATATTTGTAAATATTATTTCACTTTATTTCGCAATATAATTACCCAGCCTGAGAATATTTACTGTGGTATATAGTAAACATTTTCTAAATAGAATGACACTCAGTAGAGCGCATACCTCCGCCAAGGCCCAACATGCAGCTGGAGAAAGACTACCCCCGTATAAAAGCATATTTAAATCCGCTAGACCCAGAATTTAAATGGATTTGCGCCAAGCTGCACACATTTGTAGATCCCAATATCCCAAATATGCCTGATTTATTTCATCATGATCCATGCGATACTCACTGAATAATTTACGAAAATGTCGGGAAAAAAAAAAAAAACGTCCTATCCCGCAATGTTAATGAAAGTGAAAAAAAAAAAATCCTGGATCCGCACCTTTATCCGGATCCGCATCAAATTTAATGGAGTGTATTCTGGGTCAAGCCCCATTCTTCTACCAAGTTTCGAGGAAATCTGTCCAGTAGTTTTTGTGTAGTCTTGCTCACAGGCCGACCAACATGCAAACAAACAAACAAACGGACAGGGGTGAAAACATAACCTCCTTGGCGGAGGTAAATATCCTTCATATCCTATAAGTTAAAATCAGCATTCAGTGTATTGTGTACAGGGTACGTACACAGCATCTGGATATACACAACAGGATCTCACAGTACAACGTTTAAAACACACCACAAACACCCATATACTGTACATTCACATGATTATGAACATATTTATACATATACACTGACATCAAGTGACACTGGCGTAAACACATACAGCTACACATTTAGGGGAGGCGGTAGCTCGATCGGTAGAGAGTTGGCTTGCGGTCCCGTTGGACCCAGGTTCTAATCCTCGCTGGTGCAGGGAACAGTTTAAGGATTTGAATTTCATTAAATCAGGCTTTACTGATCTACCAGAAGACCCGCCGACATGTCGTAAAAAATGACCCCGCTAATACCAATACACCAGTCCTGTATGAGACAGCCCTAGCATGTATTCAATATGGACGGTGGGTGTTAAGCGCCGAAGTGGTGACATGTAGATTGTAGGAGGACGACTGGGCCTTGATAGCAGGCTGTGAAGCCTATGCCCAGAGTCGGACACACAAAAAAAAAAAAAATGAAAAATTAGCTGACAGCCTATTTAAAAAAAAAAAAAAATTAAAAAAAATGGTAGAAAAAATAACCATGATAATCAGACTGACTTAATAAAATAATATTTATTGTGTATACATAAACCTCACGTCGTCTGAGAACATAACTGATTACGGTATTAAATTTTATCCAACAGTAAAAACAGCCACTAAACCAATGACTATCAAATATTATGTTCTTAATGATGAAAACAGACAGTCTATTAGTAAAAACAATGATACGAATAAGAAAATTAATACCATCAATAAGATCGTTAAAAATATAAAGAAATATAAAAACTTTTCATGAAAAAGGTTAAAAATGCAGCTAACATTACAAGTATATAAAAAAATACATTATATATAGATAGATAGATAGATAGATAGATTATTAAATAGACAGACAGATAGACAGATATACAGATTATAAATATATACATACCATTTCAGTAAAAACATCAGTCTTATACCACACTGATAAAAGCACTAATATCCGTTCATAAACAATGAACTGCATCTCTTCATGTATTTGTACCCATATTAACCAAGAAGTTATGGTATCATTTTTTTTTATAAGAACATCTACGTTCTGTTCATTATCAAACAGAGCAACAACACTATTAAAATACATGCCTTTAAATAAATATGAAATATTGTTAATAATACAGGTGTTGTGATTATTCAGTAGGCTCTTCAAGTACCTTGCTTGGGTCAGAGCTGCGTGATGTACCATTAGCCGCTGACTGCAGGTACTGGCTTTGATGTAGGTACTAGAACGCACAGGAACACCACATATTCTTTTCAGAGCATTATTGTATGCCACTTTAAAACATTTAAATACATTACTTTTACAACGTACCTTTCCACTCCATAAGGCAAGACCATACAGTGGGACACAGGATGAATTAAATAAGAGTAAAACTGTATCAATATTTACAAATTAACAATCTCAAAAATTCTGTTAAAAGACACACAAAAACCATTTAGTTTACATTCTCTATCACTAAACTCATGATAGCCTATATTAAACTTAAAAATACCCGAAGGACATCCTGCAGGACATGATGAAACATGATTAAGGATATCAGTGATGTCAAAGTTAAGGGGTAAAGGTCAAAGCATTCCTCCTTGTCTTACTCCTTGATTTATATAGCAATTTTTACGGCTGCTGCCCCGCCAGAAGTAGTAGCAATAGTAGTAGTAGTAACTCTGGGCTCATCTGAAACGTGAACCTGGTGGACTGCAGATCAAAACTACCATCGTCCTGCAGCTCATCAACCTCAAGGATAGGGAAGCAGGGATGACGCGTTTGTACAAACAGGCAGCTCCACCGACCGGTCATATCGGTGCCACCACGAGAAGGCACCCCTCTCCAGTACCACAGAAAGCCTATTCTCACATAACTTCTTTTACTGGAGATTTAGCTAACATGTGAGAGAAAAGGATAGAACAGAGAAAGACTCTCCCCCTCCCTCCACTCTCTCCAGTAAATAGCAAGGGGGAAAAAAAAAAGGATAAAAGACAGAACAACAATGGAAACTTTATGGGAAAGACAGAAAAGGAAACGTTATGCACTACGAAATACCTTAGTCTATAATCTGAAAATAAAGGAAAATATACAATAGTAGAAATCATGGGGCGTAATATCACAGGAAATAAATGTGCATACTATCCCACAAATAAAGAACATATACAATAGCCGAAAAAAGGAGCATAAACAAGCATAGAAAATAAAGGAGCATATACCGTCACAGAAGTAAAGGAACATATACAAGAATAGAAAAAAGGGAGCATATACAAACACAGAAATAAAGGAGCATAACAATCACAGAAATAAAGCTGCATATTGTGATAGAAAAAAGGAACATACATAATCAAGGAAATAAAGGAGCATATACATTAATAAAACAGCAGACATAATGGCAGAGGTAATGGTGCATATACAATCCCTGAATGAAGCATACAATCCCATAAATAAAGGAGCTTATACAATCGCATAATAAAGGTTTTCACTACAACGGGTCGCCTATCGAGTTTAATAAAATCCTCTGACGATAGGAATTGTAGATTAGAAAGACATTATCCCTGTTGAAAATCTTTATTCAGATACCATCTGCAATGCGCAACACTGGGTGACACATCGTGTGTTGCGGGAACGGCCGAAGCAGCGTTATCAGTGTTTATCCTGCAGCATTTAGTCATTTCCTACTCCCAGGGCCACACCCACGCCCATACCCCCCGCTGCAGGGGGTCACCTTGACGTGGTGGCGGGGCTTGAAGCGTGGTTGGCGGTGCCACCTACTTTGGGGGCTTGCCTACCTTCGTAGGGTTCGGCATTTGTCGCCCTCGTGGACCAAGCACCCCCTACATCACTAGTGGAGGAGGCCTGCTGGTGATGTTAGTTCCAGCCCACTTGCCATCTAGGGCTGGACTGTCGCCTCCCCACGTGTTTGCCGTGCGTGGCGTCCCGTAATGCTGGGAGACGGGAGTCCTGGAGGTTGAGCGATGCTGTACGATGCGCCCTGCAGCTAGCAAAACACCTCTTTGGTCCCTTATTCCGGCCAGACGGGCGGCCTGGTTGGGCCCGACCAGGTCAATCGGCTGGTCATGCGTTGGCTAGGGTCAAGTGGGCATTGGGGGATCTGGTGGCTCCTATCGTCCTGGAGCCACCCTTGCCCGGGTCCCCTGGTGGTTACCCGCGTATACTCTCCCACTACCTCTGGGGTCGCCAGTGGTGTTCTCCCTGGCACACGACCTCCCCTTGTTGGGCTCCATGGTGGGTGGAGGGGTGGGGGAATGAAGTTTTTTTTCGCATTTATGACTTCCACTCCTCCCAAAGTTAGTGCTTGTTCCGAGAACAGCCCGCATTTACGAGTACTTTTCTGTCCTGGAATCCGGGAAGAAATTGCTTATGATTCCCTTTATGCTGCCATGAGGCCTTTTGGCGTCATGAGCAGGTTAAAGTTGATACTGTGCCCGGATGGAGCTTCATTTGACGCGTATGTCACCTTTAGCGAGAGCACTTCTGCATTGGCTGCTCTTCGAGCTTTAGATGAAGGCTCCGTTTTATTTAGATGCAAGGCTAAACTTTTCAGCATAGCCAATTTATCTGATGATGAGTTTGATTTTATACCTAAGCCTTTCGAGGATGATGACGGCACTCCTGACACCCCTAGAGACATTCCTAGGCAATACTGGCATGTTGCCACATATAAGGATGGCATGAACAACTTTATCAAAGGATCTGAATGTCTCGAGAGGAAAATAGGAAATATCCCTGAGGGGAATCTAAAGAGGTATGGGAGGAATTTGTTAATTAAAGCGGGGAATGACACACAAGCCGCCCTTTTGTCTAAATTTATTCCATCTCCTGACTCGGTTCTTCAGTCTGCCTCCCCACATAAAACCTTCAACACTGCTAAAGGAGTCATTTACAGCAGTGATTTATGTGACTTTAAGGATGAAGAGATACTGTGTCGTTGTCCTGCGAATGTTATTGAGGTAAAGAAGCTGAAAGGCACAAATTCCGCTATTTGTTTGACATTTTCATCACCTCATCTGCCGGACTACATCAGAATCAGACATCTGAGATTTCATGTCAAGAAGTTTCTCCGTAGACCAACACAGTGCTATAACTGTTTCGACTATGGTCATGTGAAGGACTCCTGCAAAAGTCAGAAGACATGCTTCATTTGTTCTGCCAGTCACGACCCTGAATCATGCTCTAACTCTAAGTTCTGCAAGCATTGTGGTGGTGATCACTCTCCAAATTCAAAAACGTGCCTGCGGTACCAGTTCGAGCAGGAAATCATTTTGCTCGCAGACAATGAGCATATTAGCTATGGA
>JAGKTI010028297.1:0-12992 GCA_018397915.1 Birgus latro | reverse complement strand
CCCCATACCATCTCTCCACTTCTTAAATCTTTCCTCAGCCTCCCCTTCATTCTCAGCAATCAACACCAAATCATCAGCATACAACATCTCCCATGGGAGTCCATCTCTGAAGTCACGTGAGAGGGCTTCAAGCACCATGATAAACAACAAGGGACTCAAAACTGACCCCTGATGCACACCAACATTCACGGGAAACTCATCACTCAAAACTCCATTCACTCTTACCTGGGTGCGAGCACCCACGTACATGGCCATAACCACCCTAACCAGCCACTCTTCCAACCCTAGCTTTCTCATTGCCCACTTCACCACCTCTCTAGGGACTCTGTCAAAGGCCTTTTCCAAATCAACAAAAACAAAATACAATTCCCTTTTCTTGCCAATATATTTTTCCTGAAGCTGTCGAACAATGAATATGGCATCAGTGGTCCCCCTGCCTGGCATAAACCCAAACTGCATCTCATTGATATTCACTCTTTCTCTAATCATACCTTCTAGAACTCTCTCCATTACTTTCATTATCTGATCTAAGAGCTTTATACCTCTGTAATTTCCCCTTTCCAGGGCATCACCCTTCCCTTTGTACACATTTACAATTACACTCTTCAGCCAGTCATCTGGGACCACACACTCATATATAATCATATTTATCAGGTCAGTGACTAACCTCACCCCAATATCTCCTGAGGCATTCAACATTTCAGCAGTCAATCCAGACACACCTGCCGCCTTCCCCACCCGCATTCTGCCTATTGCCTCACTCACAGTAGCAGCGTCAATCAAAGGCCAAGGGCCAAAGACTGGATCAGCTGACACCAAACCTTCTCTATCCCAATCAAACTCCTCATTCAACAATCGGCTATAATGCTCTCTCCATGCATCTTTAATATCCTCACTGTTCACCACTACCCTTCCATCATCATTCTTCACACACTGCTCACCTACAATGTCCCGATTATCCCTCTTCACCTGATTTGCCACCCTAAAAATCATATTTTTCCTTTCTCCATGATTTAGATTATCAAGTAAAAGTCTCTGTGACTCAGACTTCGCCCTGTATACCTCTCTTCTAGCCCTGCGCTTGGCAGCCAAGTACTCCTCCCTGTTACCACCATTCTTCCATTCCCGGAAATGCCTTCTTTTCTCCTTAACTGTAGCTTCTACACCCTCTTCCCACCACCAAGTTACTTTACGTCTTGGTGGGCCTCTTGTCCAACCGCATATTGCATCGGTAACTCTCAAGAGGTTGCTCTTAAGGGCTCTATACTGTTCATTAACGCCTCTGTCTACAGCTTCCTGTTCAGCCACCACTCTCCTCACCTCACTATAAAAGGCATCCCTTACTGATTGGTTTCCCAGCTTCCATATTTTCCTCCTAGGTACGTATGTTCTCCTTCTCATCACTCGTTCCTTAAGCACCATGTCACAAATCAACAGTTTGTGCTGCTGCACACACTCCTCGCTTCCTACAACTTTAACATCCCTCACTAATCTCCTATCAACCCTCCTGACCAGAAAATAATCTATCTGACTACTATTTCCCCCGGACTCGTACATAATCAACCGGCTGATTCTATTCCTAAAATGTGTGTTGCACACAATCATGTCCATAGCCTCCCCAAACTCGAGTATTCTTTCCCCTTCCGCATTCCTCACACCATATGCACATCCTCCATGGACTCCTTCATAACCTTGAGCTGCTTCACCCACATGACCATTTAAATCCCCTCCAAGAACAACTACCTCATCATCACCCATACCACTCACTAGACGTATTAAATCATCCCAAAATCTATCCTTCTCTGAATCATCGAATCCTATCTGTGGAGCATATGCCGATATAACTGAAATTATTTTCTGCCCGATCAAAAATTTCACTACTAATATCCTATCACTTACTCTCATAACATTCATGACATATTCCACCCATTTCTCTGCAACCAACACACCCACACCCCCATATCCGTCAGTTCCCCCCTGCCAAAACAACTAATAGTAGCAGTCCTTCCCAACAATCTTTCTGGCTGATCCACCTCTGTACCGGACTTCCTGCAAACATGCCACATCCACCCACCTCCTACTGAATGCCGCAATGACTTCCCCTGCTCTTCCTCTCAAACTTCCCACATTCCACGAACCCACCCTAAACCCCCTGGGTGATTTGCTGTCCTCAGGCTTGCATTGGTGCTTGTTTTTGTAGTTCATAGTCAGTAAGATAAAGGGGGGTAAACATTCCAAAGGCCCGACCCATTGCACAGACCCAGGTCCAGGCAATGGATCTGGGACCCCTAGCCCACCAGCTTACAAGTGGCTGTGGTAGTGGCCTCGGGGCACCCTGCCAGGACAGCTGCAGGGACACCCTCCAAGCGCGGCTTGGCACTGCAACTGCCCCACCATTATACACCCACTGATAGGACAGCCTCCTGGGGTGCTACTCCTATGTTCGGGCCCCTCTCTATTGAGCGGAAGCGGCAGCCTGGGAACCGCAATGCCCTGTACCCTCTAGCACAGGTTCGAGCCCCATCTCGCCCCGGACCCATGATCTATGCCGCCGGAACCGCAGTCAAGCCTCCCCCGAAAGTCCGCCACTAGGTAGCGGGGGCAAAGTTTTCTGGCCGCATGCCCTTGCTGGCGTCAACCCCTGTAACGTAGTGGGATACGTTGTGTAATATGTAAAGCGCATGTGGTGTAGTGCATAGGATAGTTAGAGGAAAAGTTTGGGAGAGTATGCTGGTCTACTCTCCATGTTACTGTCACACTGAAAAGGTCAGCAAAGGGGGATGGTTAGGTAGCTAGTGAAACAGGAGGTCCAGCTCTCCCTATCACCAGAATTCCCATTCCCCTCGGGAGTACTACCCTGTTCGGCCCGTGCTACAGCCTCCTCCTCACAGATTCTAATGTTTGCACAACAAAGACACATGAGAATAGTACTGGTAGCACTGTAGATTTAGAGGCAAGACCTTCAACATCACGTGGAACTTGTCCAGAGTCACTCATTTTACCAGGGTCTGTTACACACCTGACAAAAGATGAAAAGATAAAGGAAGCAAAGATCCCTATTATAGATGTAGGAGGAGATGAAATGATAATAAATGCAGTGAGTCCACCAGAAGAGGATTCAGCTGAGGTAAGGCCAAGTTTTGTTTAGTTAGTTTAATCTGAGAAGAGATATTTAACTTTTGATATTATCTTTAAATATTTTGTCTTAAAGTTTATTTTTCTTTGCCAAACCACTTTTGTTCATTTTTTTTTCTTCAAACTAAAGTTCCTCTTACATTTTGATGTGTTCTCTTTATATTGAAGTTCATAGTACTGTACTGCCTTAAACTAGCAGACTGGCTTGTCATCCCAATAGTCTTGAAAGTGTCGTCTTATGTAAGATCAAAAAATGTCCGTTTTTTCCAGTCATTTTACAAAAATTCCCCTGCACTGTTGGGTGATGATTATCATAAAAACTAAATTCTGCAGTATAGTTTGATGCTTTTTCTTTAATATTATACTTAAAAGGAGCCCATCAGCTTGTAAATTTCTTATTAATATTGTCAGCGAATCTTTTCTTTGAAAACACCAACAGATACTGTACATTAATGTATTCAAATCGGTTGCTCTGTATATTTTTTTAATTTATGCAGCATTTTTTAAAAAACTCCCAAGGGTCCGAAGTTCCCCCAGACTTGTCCGGACATGCAGCTGAGCTACCGGAGACCTGTTTCAGTGTATTTTGAAGGGATGTCCGAAGTCACCCCAGGGCTGTCCAAAGTCACCCCAAAGTGGGGGTGAATTCAGACACCTATAAACTATTTTCTTCCAGAATAATGGAAATACTGAGGTTTTCATGCTGATAGGTACTGAGAGGTTACCATCTCACTCACATATGTAATACTTAACATCCGTAATTTGTCCCACATATTTTGTAGCAGGTTGAAAAACCCTCAAAATCGTCCGAAGTCAGCCCAGTTTATGGTAGCTATAATTTATGAATCATGTGTGCTCTCAGTTGGAATATTGCTTGCCCTTGTGGAATGGATGTGTAGTGGCTGCACTAATACAACTAGACAAAATTCAGAACAGAGCTATTAGAATTATTAATAACCCTGCTATTACAAATATACTAGCAGTAAGAAGGAATGTTGACCTCCTTGCATTATTATACAGATACTTTTATGGCAAATGCTCAGACAAAGTTGCATCCATTGTGCCACCTCTCCATGCCTTCCCCCACACTACTCAGGCATCTGGTAGTGCTCCATGACTGGAAAGTCACACAGCCATACAGGCAATCCCCAACTTATGAAACTAACCGGTTCTTAAAAGTCTTTCGTAAGTCGGCTTCTTTCATAAGTCTCTCTCTCTCTCTCTCTCTCTCTCTCCTCTCCAACCTAACTCTAACTCCATAATTACTGAGGTAACAAAGTTCTTTTCCTGTACCCTATCGCCTATCTACACCATATCTACTTCTGTGCTATCCTCTCTCTCTCTCTTTCTCCAGCCCAACCCTAATCCCATAATTACTGAGGTCACAAGTTTCTTTCACTCTACCCCATTGCCTTTCTACACCGTACCAGCTTCTGTGCTCTCTTTCTCTCTCCAACCCAACCCTAATCCCATTGCTACTGAGGTCACAAAGTTCTTTCCCTCTAGCCCGAAGCTTTTCTACACCATACCTACTTCTGTGCTATCCTCTTTCTCTGTCTCTCTCTCTCTCTCTCTCTCCAATCCAACCCTAATCCCATAATTACTGAGGTCACAAAGTTCCTTCCCTCAACCCCATCACCTTTCTACACCATACCTATTTCTATGCTATCCTCTCTCTTTCCTCCAACCCAACCCTACTCCCATAAATACTGTCACAAAATTCTTTCCCTCTACCCCATAGCCTTACTATGCCATACCTACTCCTGTGCTATCCTTTCTCTCTCCCCCAGATTAAAGCCCATTATTGTCTCCACTACTCCACTTATCCCCTACCCTTCCCTGAACTGTAATTATCACCTCACCTCCTTGTCAGCATCTTCACCTGATCCCATCTTTCCTTGCTATGACTGACCCCCACCCCCACACACACAATTTTTGTTGTATCTGTGGATTTTTCGTAAGTCGATCCTTTGTAAGTAGGGGGTCTGACTGTACCGCAGAACTTCTGCCTATCAGAATTCTTTTATTCTCCAAACCGCATCTCTTTGAAACTCCCTTCCCTAGAGCTGTTCCTCTTCAAACTTCAACCTACAGCTGTTCAAGTCCAACTACAGTAGGCGCGGAAAGTGTTGACGCCATCTTAAAAAAAGAAAACATTCTTGTGGTTAGCAAGGAGAAACAAATAAATTAACACTCACCATTGAATTTAGTATTTACTGGCATTCCCCTTCACCTTTATTATCTTCTTAAGGCATCTGGGGAGACTGATGGGAGTAGTTTTGCAGAAGAGACGGACTAAAACTGCTCCATAGCTGCTCGACTGCAGCCTCAAGTTTAGGCAAAGATGATGTGCCGCTTCATGTGCACCCATAAATTCTCAATGGGATTGATATCTGGGCTGTTTCCGGGCCAATCTCGAATAAGGAGAACCTCACAGTCTGTTAGCCACTGTTTCACTGACTTTGCAACATGTGCAGGGGCAGAATCTTGCCTTGGTTTTATCAAAAGGGTCACTTAAAACATCACATAATAGCTCCAAATAATTGTTCTGGTTCACTTTTTCATTTGCAGGTAGAATTACCAACCTACCAACACCATAATATGTAAAGCAGCCCCAAGCCATGAATGAGGCTGGGTATTTAACAAACTTGGAAGTGTACTTAGGATCCAGGGGGTCACTGCCTGGTTTGTGGTACACTTGTGATGATGGGGTACCAGTGACAGTAAATGTTGACTCATCGCTCCAAAGCACAGTTTTCCATTGCTCCTCACTCCAGGCAAGATATTTCTTACAAAAATTTACTCTCTTTTTCTTCTGAAGTGCAGTTAGCAGTGGTTTTTTACGAGCACAAAAACTCCTGTAGCCCAGATCGTCATGCAACAGCTGCTGCACACTTCTGACAGACACATCTGCCAGCAACTGTGGGTTCTTTTCTTTTAAATCCCGTGCTGTTAGCCTTGGATCCTTGCTAACTTGCCTTGAGATCAGCTGACGGATCCTGAAGGTTGTCTTACGAGGTCTCCCAGGCTTGGGAAGTGGAGTGGGAGGAATGGCCTCCCCACTGTCCTTGAACCGCTTCACCAGTCTCTGCACTGTCCTCAGTCTAACACCATCTGATTTGCAATAAATGGGAGTTTGTGGCCAGCTTTGTATAAAGTAATCACTTCCACACGTTTGTCCTTGCTTGTGGTTACTTTAGGCATGATGAGAATGTGGTAGGTAACCAAATAACTGTGTTATTTGAGTCAAAACATGCCCTCGTGGTGCATCACACACAGAGACAATCCTCCTCCTGTGGCTGCCCAAACATTACTGAGCCTGCTCCTGTGGTGCCAAACCTATCAAGCAGGGTTGCCAGCTCCCGTTGAAAAAGCGTCAGCTCATTTCGCATCACAGGGGAGGGTAGTATTGACCCTACTTCACTTAACGCGAAAAAGAATGACGTCGGCAAAAAAGAGTCAATACTTTCCGCGCCTACTGTATTACAGATTTTTTATGAATGGAGGACATCAGTAATCTGGTGTATACATTTTTTTTTGTTTTTAATTCAAATGTTCTTCCTTCTTCCAGTCTGTTACTTAAAAAGAAAAAAAAATTAGGCTGGCGGTACTGTCGGTAAACAAGCTGCCACAGGCTTCCAGAGAGCTTCCTTAAATAGCCTGAAATAAGTAAAATTTTTGGTAAATGTGAAGACAAATGATGCATAAATTCAAGCTGGTTTCTTAAAACCAATGTTCTTAACCAAAGTATATATAATTTTAGTACTAGACATGAGAACAAGCAAAATATAACTACTTTGTGATATTAAATAAAGCTGCCTGAACAACACCCATGACAGCATGTTTACTGCCGATCCCGCTGGCTGAACACACCAGTGCATCAAACATACTCATATGTACACAATTTAAGTACCATTTCGACAGATATCTATTTAGAAAAGTGCCACCTAACTGGTGGGGGGGTTCACCCTAGTCGCCTCCCAATTAGCAGTGGATGCCTAACCGGGTGGCTTCACTCCCAGACCCCCCAGTGCCTAACGGCAAGCAAACTAAAGAGCACATTGCATAAAACTTGCGCCAAAACAGTATCATGCATTAACAGCATTTGTTAATCATGGTGCAATCACTGTACGACCATGCGATGGTAAAGGTAGATGCAGTCAGAAAGCAAAGCTTTTTATACATCACACAGGAGACAGCTAGTCAAATATGATCCATGTTGGTAAAACAGCACTTGGGGATTAATTTAAACCACTTCATATTCTGTAAAATATAAGACACGCACAGTAATACTGTACGCACAATAATGGACCCCCCTATTTATGAACATTTTTATAAACCAACATTTTAAAATAGCCCACTACATATGTTAATCTACCAGTATAAAAATTAACAAAGGATTCTGTCAACACTTCATTCCAATAGGAAATCTGGAAATACCACATCAATGATTTACATATTTACAATTTTTTTTTTCATATACATTTTGTACTCTAAATTCAAAAAGTAGTTATCTGTGTAGCATGTTGTACTAAAGTTATGGTACTTTCCTTTAAAAAATGAGGATGTAACAAGACAGGTCAAATTGCCGTGTCCATGTGATAAAGTTTTACCAAAAAAAAAAAAGTGCAAAGACTATTAGTTCAAATCTTTTCGGTTCTATTATCGTTTCAACCATCGACAGAATTACAAGTTTTTGATCTATTTTTTTTCGATATTTTAGAAAATTCTACGACACTTTTCTTCTATGGCATTTTCGTCGCAAATTATTTATTTTACTCCTCAAGGATAGTTTTTTTTTTTTTTTTTGTGTCCGACTCTGGGCATAGGCTTTACAGCCTGCTATCAAGGCCCAGCCGTCCTCATACACCTCTACATGTCACCACTTCAGCGCTAACACCCACCGTCCATATTGAATACATGCTAGGGCTGTCTCATACAGGACTGGTGTATTGGTATCAGCGGGGTTATTTTTACGACATGTCGGCGGGTCTTCTGGTAGATCAGTAAAGCCTGATTTTAATGAAATTCAAATCCTTAAACTGTTCCCTGCCTCTGCGAGGATTCGAACCTGGGTCCCTCGGGACTGCAAGCCAACTCTCTACCGATCGAGCAACCGCCAGGTTAGGTTAGGCCATCTTCAAGAGTAAAATAAAAATAATTTGTGAGAAAAATGACAGAGGAGAAAAGTCTTAGAACTGTCTAAAATACCGAAAAAAAGAGGGTTCAAAATCACCTAATTCTGTTAGGGGTTGAAACGATAATTTTACCATCTTTTCTAATATTGCAATTGGAACTTACCCAAACTCCTGGCATTATTATAACCCCTACATGAACTAATGACCAGCAGCCACTACCCAAAATGTTTGAATGCTACTATAAAAATAATATATATGTTGCGACACCTTACTTACATACTTGACTTAATGCATTCAATCAACCTTTTGGAATTTGTTCGGCGAGGCTGAGTGCAAGCTACTTTCTACAAGACAAACAGCTGGTCGTGCGCATGGATCCTGTTTCAAGTTGCTGATGTTGTCATTGACGAAGGAATTACCATTACGACATTAATTGTATCTGCATACACTGTTTTCTTAAATAACAATGTAAAAATAATACGAACAAGTGTAATAACACAACAGCGTCCAAAAGGCTATGCACCTTCTGTTTGTTTACAAAGAGGAGAGAGTTCGGTGTTATACAACTTCGACAGTTTCTTAATAGTAACGTCTGAAAACCTGCTAGTTTTACTTTAGTAGCATCACCAGAAGCAGTTATAACACACAATTTTGTATATATATATATATATATATATATATATATATATATATATATATATATATATATACACACACACAATACATCATCAGCCAATACAAGTCCACTACTGAAAAAAGGGCTTCCACCAACCGTCTGAGCCAATTTCCACGTTTTCCCTGCAAATTTCTCTATCTCATCTCCCCACCTCTTGGTTCTGTAGCTTCACATAAACGTATCCGATAGAATCAATTTGGACGTTGCCACGTTAAAAAGGGGTGCCAACATCTATTGTGCTAAATCCCTGATCATGCACTACTCACAACATTCATCCAGCCAACCCGATCTCTTGTCAGTCCCTGGCCTCTCTCTCTATCTTCTTCTTGGCCTACCTTGCATCCTCCCTCCTTCAAATTCGCTCAGATATACCTTTTTCACCACTCAGTTGTTATTCATTCTCTCCGCATGACCATACCATCTCAGTATACTCTCATCGATTCTTGTGTCCACAGAATTCCTCACTCCACAACTTTCCCGAATCACATTATTTCGTATCCTATCCACCCCCTGTACCCCACTTACATTCCTCAGCTGTCCCATCTCCACTGCTTTTACTCTTGACTTCATTTTCATCTGTGTATCTATCTATCTCTAGCCCGACGCCCTAATCCAGCAAAGGGTGGCCGCAGGCAAGACGCCTCCAAGTCTCTCTGTCACCCACCATTTGACTGCCCTCCCCCCAACTCACTCCCCCTCCCTCTTATACCTCTGAACTCCATCCCGCCACCTCATCCTCGTCTTCCCCTCCCTCTCCCTCCCTCCACTTCACCTACATACACCCTCTTAGTCAGTCTTTCATTCTCCATTCTCTCCACATGTCCAAACCATCTTAGTGTATTTCTCCTAATTTTCTCAACCACACCATACAGTCATTTTCTCTGAAATGTATTTGAATTACAGTTAACCATTATGTCATTCCACTAAATCTGTGGTTATTTAAATGAATTATATTGATGGTAACTTGCAACACACTTTTTACAGAGTAAAACAAGAAGAAAGAGAGTTTAAGAAAAAACTCAAAACTACAGGTGGTGGCCATCCCCCAAAGGCAGCACAACCCAGTGAAGAGATGGCATTGGCAGCATCAATGATGACCGATGAACTTACAGTGGGGGACAATATTGTAGACACAATGGTAATTCACCCAGTGGACATGGGAGGGGATCCCATGTCTAATGTCACAATCAGTAAGTATCTCACATTTTAATTTGTAATATGGTATTGGTAACATTTAATGCTTTATTACTGTTACATCATTTTATATGAATGCAGTGAAGACTGCTCCAATTCTGAATATAGCTAGTACAGTATTCACCCTGTGGTTATAAATTAATGGTTGTTTTTTTTTACTAGTACCGTACATAGTAATGTGCATTTTCATGCTTGGTTTCAGAGTTATATTCCAAATTTTTAGCATGTAACTATTGTACTACTGTCATTGATAAAGTAGGCAACTGGAATTTCATGGACTGTTTCCTTTATTTCAGTGACTTGCAATTATTGTTTAGTACAAAAGTAAGATACCTATGAAAACAGTAGGCTGTGCTTAAGTTTGCCTGAATGAAGCACCCTTATTTTTTAAAACTCTTAGTGAGTGAATAACAAATTGGCTTCCTGCTGGAATTGCTCTGGCATCTGAAAAATAATAAATATTAATCTAACATTCTTTGGGGGATCAGAGTGGAGTTGAAGGATGTTTGTACAACTGCTGCAGGGTTATGTTGGTGCTAACATCTGAATATTTCTCTTCAGCATCCACATTGCCTATAGAAATAAAAGTAAAACATGGCAGAAGACAACCTCCCCTCCCCCCTTTTTTTTTTTAAATCACAGACTAACAGTGATAAAGCTTATCAGTTGTATGCATACGATACAAAGATAACTTATTTAGCACCATATGTAAACAATAATCATGTATTTCATTGCTCATAATCTTGCACACTATAAACATTGTGGATATATTACTTTGTTTCTTCTCTTGCACACATGTCCTGCAGCTTTTATAAAAATGAAATTGGGCCACAGGAAGATGAACAACAATATGTGAGATTTCATTCCTCATATTGCAGGTGTAGCAGATGTCCAGCAGTCTTCCTCCTTTGCTCCTCCTTCATGCAGTTCTGTGAACTTACTGTCAAACATTCCTTCTATTTCATTTGTACTGTACCTCCCAGCTCGCAAGCAGCACCATGAATACCCCTATTTCTAGTTCTAATTTCTGACGGCCTTCCCTCTTTGCTCCCCCTTCATGTACTTCTTTGAACTTACACTCTAACATACCTTCCACTTCATTTGTGCTGTACCTCCTATCAGTCATCTGTCCGAACACTCGTACAGGACCATTACAACCTGCGTTTTATAGTCTCCTCACAGTATTCCCACAACTGCCCTTACAGATACTTCCCATTCAACTCTTTGTATTTCTTCTAATAGCCCTTTTACTAATCCTCCAACTGCATCTTCCCCACCTTTGTTCACTTCCACTGCTCCTCGGACAAGTGCCCAACGGTCCAGTGGGTCAATGAGGCTGGCTAAAGAATATAGACTACCTCCTGTAACCAAAAGCAGGAGCAGCACCATGAATTAAGTACTGCCTTAATGAAGGAGATGCATGAGGGGCAAAAGAAAGAACACGAGGCAAAGATGTTAAATCATCAACAGAAAATGTCGATACTAGAAAAGCAAAAGAAATTGTTGGACAAAGGTCAAGAAAATATGCTTGAATCTTTCCATAAATTGGATTCATTTATAAAAAGTGCTACTGCAGCACATAAAGGGGAGGCGGTGGCTCAATCGGTAGAGAGGTGGCCTGCGGTCCCACGGACCCAGGTTCGAATCCTCGCTGGGGCAGGGAACAGTTTAAGGATTTGAAATTCAGCAAATCAGGCTTTACTGATCTACCAGAAGACCCGCCGACGTCATAAAAATACCCCCGCTAATACCAATACACCAGTCCTGTATGAGACAGCCCTAGCATGTATACAATATGGACGGTGGGTGTTAGCGCCGAAGTGGTGACATGGTATGTAGGAGGACTGCTGGGCCATGATAGCAGGCTGTAAAGCCTATGCCCAGAGTCGGACACATAAAAAAGAAAAAAAATAATAATGCCATGAGTAATTCATATGAGTAACTATTTTCATATCCCTTTATAAGGTTTTTTTTTGTGATTTATGGTTTCTTTTCACAAAGTTCATATCTACTTGAGTATATTTCATTATATGAAAATTATGCTAACTGCAGATTGAAAAGAATTGAGTTTTTATTGGGCCAAATAGTTTTTTACAAGTATATTTTGGTAGTTCAGCTATGCATGATTCCATTGAAGAATAGCTCTCATTTCCTGAATAAATTGTCTCAGGATTCAAGTGTCATGATAGTAGTAGTATTTCTAAGGGTTGTCGCAACCCCAAGCTCATCTGAATGTGTACCTGGTGGACTTTAGGCTGAAGTTGTTTCTCTACAGCAGTCCACCATCCTTGTTTTGGAGGATAGGGAGGGATGTATTGTTAAGTCCATGGTCTGTTTGGACAAACAGTTGCCCCTGCAGGACCTACCCATGCAGTGATTGGATCATGTTCCATTAATGTATGGTTGTGCATGTGAACTGTCATCACGGGGATCAATTGCCATTATCAGTTTGCACAGTCTGTTTCTATATAACTGATTCACAAACAGTCTGCATCATAGTTTATGAATGCAAGTATGAGCATTATTTTCCTAACAGTAGCTGTAAACACAACATAGCTAAGCTTTTTTCCTCCTCACTGGTACTTTGTTTAATAGGTGTCTGTGGATGGGAAGAATTTTTTTTTCTCTATAAAAGTATATTTATGTACTTTTTATTTTGCTTTGGAATACTCTTGTCTCATGGTTCAACTGTCACTTTCCATTTTTACATGTTGAAAATTAAGGTAATGGTTTAAAATGTACATTAGGTTATGCATATATGTATCAGCATTATTGTTATATTTTTTCTATGAATAAAGATCGTAGTTATTTTTGCATTCAGTCCTTTTCTTCCCATGAAACTGTCAGAA
>JAGKTI010028296.1:0-12992 GCA_018397915.1 Birgus latro | reverse complement strand
TATTCCCACTGAACTGGGGTACGCTCATGACACGAACTCCAATTAATCCCAGACACGAGATTAAACTCTCTGAACTCTTGAACTATTATCAGACAGTCCGACCCGCACACATTTCCATATCCAACACTTAACTTGATACTGCCATAACCAGCTTAACAACACTTCACCACTCTTCAATACTTCAACATTCTTCAATCAGTCTACGGCAGGGTTCTTCAAAGTACGGGTCGCGACCCAGTACTGGGTCGCAAATTCATATTCAGTGGGTCGCCACATGATAATAATAATAATAATAATAATAATAATAATAATAATAATAATAATAAAAATAATAATAATCCAATTTTTTCATAAAAGAGAGAGAGAGAGAGAGAGAGAGAGAGAGAGAGATTGTGGTGAGGGAAGGGACACGCGCGTTTCATTCCTGTCCGAGACAGGACTAATACGCGTTCAGAATCTTCACTCGTCAGAGTCTCGAAATTTTCATCAGTTACGTTTGTACCGCGGGAGCGTGAAGATAGACACAGAGAACTCCTCAGTGACACATACAGTTATACCGAACGCTTAATTAAACAAAATGGATCGTTTTGTTATAAAACGCGTCTCTGTTCAGTCGTCAAGTACGTGTGCACCTGATAAAAACACACAGGCCAACGAGCCTGGCTCGATCATAAGAGAGGCCGCATCTACATCAGCTTTTGAGCCGCCTCCCAAGAAGAAAGTCAAGTCATGGACAAGGCAGTACAGTGACGAGTTTCTGAAGTATGGCTTCGTCAAGTGTGAACAGGAAAAGGGAGAACCAAGGCCTCAGTGTGTGATTTGCAGTGAAGTTCTCGCAAATGAGAGTTTGAATCCATCAAAATTAAAGAGACATCTCGAAACCAAGCATCCTAGTCTGGCTACAAAACCAGTTGACTATTTCCAGAGAAGAAAGGAACAAATGAAGATGTCAATGAAAGTTCTAAATACAGCAACCACTCTTAATGACAAAGCACAATTAGCATCATATTTAGTTTCATATCGCATTGCAAAAGAGAAAGTACCATACACATGTGGTGAGAAACTTATTCTCCCATCTTGCGTGGATATAGTGAGCACGATGCTCGATGGAAAGTCGGCAGACAAGATCAAATGTGTCCCAATCAGTGATACAACAGTGTCACGGCGGATAAGTGATATCGCAGAAAATTTGGAACTTCAGCTGGTGTCACACCTACAGACTGCTGGAGAATTTGCTATTCAGCTGGACGAAAGTACTGATATATCTAACTGTGCAGTGCTCCTGGTGTACGTCAGATACGTACATGAAGATGACTTTTTGGAAGATATGCTTTGCTGCTTAACCTTACCTACTCATTCATCAGGATCTGAGATATACAGAGTGCTGTGTGAAGCTGGGTTCTCAACCTTGACAAAACTAAAAAGCAAAGAAAGAAATCGACTCAATCCTACAGCCGACATGCGTGTGGCGTTATCCTCCTGCAAGCCAGACTGGAATAAGATAACGAAAGACAAGCAGGCACACCAGTCACACTGAACACGTAAGTGCAGACTATTTTTCCTTGCTTTCTTGCAGCAGTGTACTCAACTTTACTCCGATTTCGTATTTTTTATAACTTTTTAGGTAAACTTAACATGTTTTCAAAAAAGCCAGTTTTATATAGATGTGTGTGTGTGTGTGTGTGTAATATAACTGATATCAAGTTTATGAAGAGAAAGGTACGATAGAATGGACATACTGGGTCGTGAAGGTAACACAGAAAATCAAACTGGGTCGTGATGAAAAAAGTTTGAAGAACCCTGGTCTACGGGGATGATATCTTTCACGTGGCGGTTATTGTTCGTCCACGGGGTCAGGTACAAATGCTTCTTCCAGGGGTTCCAAGAGCCACTCTACCCCTCCATAATAGGGTTTTACTTGTCCGGCGGCTCTTTGTAACTTTCCCCCCGTGAATACATTCTCCACCACGTACACACTACCGTCCATTAACACTTCCACTACACGATATGGACAGTCCCATTTCACATTAAGTTTTCGACACGTACCAGGTATCACTGTTTCTTTCTTACCACACAAGGGTTCCAGCTCCAACCACTTGGTTCTTTCACCTTCGGTTAGCCACGTCTCTGTACCTTCTCGACATTTTTCGGTGAGTGTCCCAAATGAGTGCGTGGGCCACTGTGATCTCGTCTTCCTCACCATCGACTGAGGGTAATGGCGCACTGACCAGTCTGGGAGGGTGGCAAGAGAAGAAGGCGAAGTATGGTTGCTGTTCTGTAGACGTATGTACCGCCTGATTCATGGCGATCTGACAGGACTGGAGCAATTGGGGCCAGCGGAGAGGTTGGCCCTGACAAAAGGCGTAGAGGATTGACTTCAGGGTCCTGTGCATCCTCTCCGTCACTCCATTCCCTTGGGGATGATAGGGGTCGTGTAGTACAGGGTGATTTGCTGTCACTTGCAGAACCATTGAAAGTCTCGGCTGATGAACTCGCCTCCGTTGTCCAGGACAATTCCACGGGGTGTGCCATAGTCTGCCACATACTGCCCAAGTTTGTCTGTGATGTGTGTTGTCTGTTTTGTTGTAAGGGGGAAGAACCTAACGACGCGACTATAGTGGTCCACTACTGTAAGCACATAGCAATAACCCTGGACTCCAGCAACCATCTCAGTGAGATCTATACCAATCCTCTCCAGTGGTTTATTCACTGGGGGTAATTCCTTCCATTGTTGCTGCAGTCCAGTGTCCTGTTTGAACCTTTGGCAGGATACACAATTTATTACATATTCACATACATCAACTTTGAGGTTTTGCCAGTAATAGGGATCTTCGGTTTTCTTAATAGTTTTCGTTTGCCCTAGATGACCTGTTAATTCATGGGCGTGTTGTGATCTAACATAGTCTTTGGTAATCTTTTAGTAGGGATTCTACCACCTTCCAAATACTGCGCAAGTTCTCCCCATACTGGTTCTTCTCTCTGGCGGTCTCTCATTTGTTCTCGGTCTAACCCAAGCCATGTGCCTTCAGGTGAATGGACTACCACTCTAACTGGGCGTGACAACTGGTCTGCAACAAAATTATCCTTGCTTTTGAGGTATTGAATGTCATAGTTATATTCCCTCATTTCCAGAATCCATCAGTTCATTCGAGGTGATTTAGTCCTGAGTCTGAATATGCTTGTTAGAGGTTGGTGATCAGTGACTACAATGAAACGGGTACCCCATAAATATTGATGAAAGTTCCGGCACGCGAGAATTACTGCTAGAGCCTCCTTGTCTGTGGTTGAATATCGAGACTCGCAAGGGGTCAATTTTTTTTTAAAGTACCCGATTGGCTTGTTGGTATCGTCAGCTTGGATTTGACTAAGGACTCCTCCAATATGAGTGTTACTGGCATCCGTAGTAAGAATGAATGTTTGGTCTACCCGAGCGCTAACCAAAACAGGGGCATTTGTAAGGCAAGATTTGAGATGTTCAAAAGACTTCTGACATTCGCCCGTCCAGTGAAATGTCGTTCGAGATTTAGTCAAATTAGTAAGTGGTGTAGCAATTCGTGCGAACGATGGTACATGTTTCCTATAAAACCCACACATTCTGAGGAATCGTCTCACTTCCTTGACGGTGGTGGGTGGCTTCATCTTCACTATGGCTTCTAAGTTTTTCGGATCCGGCTTACTTCCCTCTGCCGAAATCTGGTGACCCAGGAAAGTCACTTCCTTATATCCAAATTCACAGTTACTGAGATTTAATTTCACCCCGCTAAGAGCAAGCAGCTCAAAAAGTTGTTTCAATCGCTCTATCCCCTTAACCGCGGGTTGTCACTTTCGTGACGGTCGGGTGCAACGGATCATACTGCGGGGCATCACTTGAGTGACTCTTTGTTATCTTTAATTCCCCTGGGCTTTCAGGCGGTGACTTGTATCATCTATCAGCACTGCCAATGTCCAACAATAGTCAGAGCTGCTAATGCCATCAGTACTCCCATCCTTTGTTGACAATTTAGCCATTTTCCCCCATTCTAGACTCCCCTCCCTACCTCCCCTCCATTACCCTCTCGTGACGTCTGCTCAGCCGCTCTGCGCTAAGTAAATCTTCCCCGGATTTTTCCACTGTTTTCATCCATTGAAATGAGCCCTATGCCCTATTCTTATACAAAATAATATATATATTAAAAAAAATAAGGTAATTGTTAGTGCCATACACCTGGAATTGTCTAATTATCACTTCGCAACATCCAACCTGCATTCGTTCGCTAATTTCCCATGCTTCCCCCCCCCCCCGTGAATATGCCGTATGAGCTGCTCTCGTAGTATAAATGTATATAACAAAGGAAGGGAGAAGCCTAAGTGATATCTATATTCACATGGAACTACCTAATTTATTATGTATATTCTAGATTTCCTACGACTTATTTCTCAGCATATACATTAGGAGCTGACATTTTCAACTCTTTGCTACCGAGATACAGCCAGTTTGCTCTCGTCCTTCTTGGTGAAATGACGCCCATCCATTTCTGCTGCTTTTGCGCCTATTATAAAAGGCCCTGTGACCTCTACCCCTACTAAACATCGTGTGGGAAGCGGTAAAGGACTGTAGATATATACAAGTGTAATAAAGTACTAGAAATAATAAAGTGTGAGTGGCTATATGAGTAAGAAATGACAGAACACCAGCTGCGAATTAGCGTGAGTGGGAGGCTCGTTCGTGCTCGTATTTTACATTTCTTTCACAGTGTTTTTTTTTTTTTTTAGTATGGATTCCAAACTACTTGGAAATCATTGAATAGTATATCTAGTGATAATATAGGGCAGTGGTGTTCAGATTAGGGGATGTCGGGAAGTGTAAAATGGCGACTTAGTTACCCAAATTCGGAAGTCTCCACAAGTCCTACGGTAGTTGACGAGTGCTAAAAAACACATCCCAGGAGAAAGCTGAATGTATGTGCCATAAGCATATGTAATTATAATATCCTAGGACTAATAATTGATTTTTGACAAATATTTTTAAAAAGTCAGTCGGAGTGTGACTATCCCTGCGGGAATAGCACGGAAAACCTCCGACAACCACGCGGTGTAGGGGCTAATAGAGTAGGGAAGCTGGGGGCCCATAAGATTAAGTCATCTAAATAATTCTTGACCTAACCCTTCTGTAGAAGAGGCGCTAATAATGTAACCATTTGTCGTGAGAAAATTGTGGGAGAACAGTTGAGACCGGAAGGAAGGTGTCTGAATCGATAGAGAGCCACCCCATCACTGAAGGTAGTGAGATCACGACTCTCCTCATCTAACAAAAATTGGAAATACGCCTCTCACATGTCCAGTGTGACATAATACTGATGTCCGGCTGCTTGTTCTACTAACTCATCTAGCAGTGGAAGTGGGTAGACATCCGCCGTGAGGTGTTGGTTTACGTGGCGATAATCAAGATTAGTTTACTACCATTGGGTTTATTGACAAGGACGATGGGTGACAATCAGGCTGCTGTGGACCTTTCAATGATCTCTCTGTCCTCCATGTCCCTCAACGTCTCAGTGATAATTTGTTTTGCTTGAGTTGGATAGCGAAACATAGGCCCACGACTGGGCTGAGGGTTTGCGACTTTAATATGAGCTGGAGGACCCCTGATCAGGCATAACTCCCTTTGAAGAATAAAAAGAGGATCAACTCAGTTAAATCTTCTCGCTGGTCATTAGTGAGTTATTGCCAGTTCAGTTCACAGATACTCAAGGATCAACTTAGCTAAATCTTCTCGCTGGTCATTAGTGAGTTGTTGCCAATTCTGTTCCCCGATCAAAGCTTTCAGTTTCTGAGAAAGTGTTCCGTTTTGTTTGACGTGATCATTCTCTTGGAGAAGATCGGTGTGTATTTTAGTGATGTTAATTTTGTCAGGGATTGGGTTGGCCACTCTCTCGTATGATCCGACAATGGTACCCTTACGAAATACTTTTACCTTTTATGTGGTGTTAATGAGTGGGAAGTAGATGGTATTTTCCTTATTTACTTGGACGAAATAAGGATGACTATTATGACTAACTCTGGATTGAGGGTAGATGATAAGATTAGTTGTTGGGTCCTCTTTCACAGGTATGGACACGAATTTAGACTAGTAGGGGTCTAACTGTAAGGTTATAAGGAGGTTAATCTGTGTGAAGGTTTGTGCCGGGTTTGAAAGTTCTATTGGATCAAATTTCACTCTCCCTACCTTGTTTTTCTGTTGGCGAATATGATTCACCACATAAAGGGCACCTCCCCAGATCATAACTCTCTTCACCCCATCCCACATGAGCGGAGCTTGGCTCAGCACGTCACATCCCAGGAGTATGTCAGTACTAAGGTAAGAATTTGGTACTACCGGGACCCATTGTTTATGCATCTTCTCGTCACCGACCGCTATTTCAGTTCGCAACATTCCTAATATTTTCAGAGGTGCACCTGTGTCTCCTTGTAAGCGCGGCGGGTTTCGACGTGTGTGTTCAGTTCTCCCCCAATCCGTTTGATTGTGGACTCCTTAATTAAAGTGTAGCTACTACGAGTGTCCACGATAGATTCTATTATTTTCCCATTTATTATTACACTGATAGTGGGGGATGTTTGGCCGCCGGCTAGTCATTTTTGTTGAGACGGTTCATGAGCTACCTTCGGAGAGACATTTTGAGCTGTGGTGCTGTGACTACGTCCAGGGCATCCGCGTTCACCACGCCAACATCCGGGTCTGCGACAATCAAAACAATGCCCAGGAGAGGGTTTCTGCCAACAGTGTCAGAGGTTGTGAGATGTAGTGAGACAATGAGCACAGTATTTATCACTATATGCTTTGGGGGTACTAGGCCATCCCTTATTTACTTGTGCCAGGTTAGATTTGAGCTCAAGGATCCGGCGCTTTAGTTCTTTCATTTCGTCTCTCGGTCCATCTGGACTCGAAATGTTACTTTGTTTCAACAAGGTGGATGGTGATAGCCGGTTTCCTACCTCCCTTTCCTTCGCACTTCCCTTGGAAGGCACCGCATTGACTTGAGATGATTGACTTACTTCCAATAGTTGGCGTTCATTTTCAATTCTGTCAATGAATTTATTCATCGGGTATTCATCATCTAGAAAACTTTCGAGCTTTACCCTTGATGGAAGAGGTAATCCATACCACAATTTTCGCTTGATAGTTCTGTCTCGGTTAGGAATTTTTTTACTGGGATATTTGTGTTCTATGGCCGCATGTTGGCAAATAAAGTGGTGTGTAAAGGCCTGAGGTGATTCTACCCAATCATAGCAGGCTGAATCCAGCTCCTGTCATGCCCGGTCAATACTCACTTCAACAGCAAACTCTGCTCTAAGGAACGCCTTGAATGTTGACCATGAGGTTACTCGATTTTTAGTCTGGTTATTATGAATGAAAATGGCCAGTTCAGAGCTCACTCGACCCTTCGCGATTTGTATGCGCATCCCATCATCCTGGCCACACTGCTCTACTGCTTCAAAAAACATTTCCAGGCGAGCTGCCGCATCGATACCCTGTAGCTGGCCAAGTTCTAGAGTTGGAATATCATGAGGTCTTGTGAGATTCCCTTTTCCTGACATTATTAGAGATCGGTCCGGAGACTGAGGACAGACTGATCTCGAGAGGAACGGCTGCGACTCAAGCTGGTCAAGCTCATGAGCTAACTGAATCAGTCTAGGAGAGAAGTCCTGCTCCTTAAATCGAGTTTCTGCATCTCGCCAACTCATGGTGTTACGAAAAGAATAACTCTTACTTCTGTATGTTATCTATTCTACTAGGCCAGATATCCTTTTATCACAGCCAACAGTTTATCTTTTACTTTACTCCTTCCCTCACCTGACCAGCGAACTCCATCTGTTAGTGTTCCCGCATAATATGCTGTATTGAACTGGATCAGTTTATGCTTTGCATTACGTTTTAGTTTCTGATTGATGGCATTTTGGAATGTTCGGTAACCCTCAGTAGAGACTGGGGTGTCTCCCTGGTAAATACGGGGTTCCACTAGACAAATACGGACTACTGCCTCACAATTCCTCTCTATGACTCCTGCAATCTGTTTGATATCATGAGTTATTTGGCCTGGAGTCGTATGCCACCTAATGTCATTGCTTCCCATCCAGAGTATGCAGAGATCGTGTTTCCATTCTAATTCTCAATTTACTCGATCATCAGAGAAAAATGTTCTCGCCTTGGCACTAGGGGCCCGATATACTTTCAGTTCCACGCCCAAATTTGTATCCAATGACTGAGGTATTTGACTGTGATCTATTAGCGACACTTTAAACATACTGTTCATTTACTAGTAACTGTGGGAATATACCGATCAATCTTCACTCTTATTACTGATTGAGAATTCGGATTATCCTCTAGGAGTTCAAGACTTATAAGACTAAGTGGGCCTCTAGTGTACTGATACCGGATTTCTATCTAAATCTCACTGCGCTTGCCGCCAGTGTGGTAACGAAAATTTTGTATTCCCTGTTAATGACGCAAATTAAGAGAAATCCAGCCGTTTTTGTGTCACCAATGTAGAGCTCCCAGTTAATTAATGAAAATAATAAGAAGAGATACCAACGTTATGAATCAGAGTTACGAGAGTAGGCTGCCACCACCCAGCGAATGCCAGGAAAGAATTACTTGCTCTATAGTAAGCTGAAGAGTACTGGGGCCTTGCGAATAAATGACTAGGGTAGCGTGAGTTATATAGAGTGCGTGAATCGTAAGATAGCAATACACCTTGCGGGCCACTCCATCTCATAACAAAACTCGGCAGGGAATAATAGTTTCAAACACAATGAAAGCTTAACCTAAAAATTTACTAAGTATAAACATATAAATATAAGAAACTAGATATTGATCAAATTAACCATAGATTACTTACAGGATATGAATTACTAGAAATTATAAGACCATTACTCTCTCGCACTGATATTATCTCAGGGCAGGTCAGATATACCAAAAGAAGATCAATCAATGCAAGAGTACTACACCTCCGCTGAACAAATTCTCGGATTAATTCTAACATATTATTATCAACAGAGTTCCTCACTGTGGGATTTAAGCACGATTTATATTCTCATGCACATATAATACATAGATTTCACCTCTTAACCTACCATTTACATGTTAACACTATCTCCAGTGTATCTAACAATCTCGTATACCAAATAAATATATTCACAATCACCTCTTAAAATGAAACCAGTACTCCAATGGCCTCGTATGGGCTCCTTGGTTAATGACCTTGGAAAAATCACATAGCAGAGTATGTCGTTGGGACCGAGTTCCTTCCCACACTTCTCACTTCGAGTCTCACAAACAACTCACCCAATGATTATATAGGAATTACGTGAGTTATCGAATTGACACTCAAGATCCTGAATGTAATTTACAACAACTTCCTAGATCAGAGGAAATCAGTCAAACAGGCTTATAACTCGTTCCCAATATTCCTAAAGGTGTATATAAAATTGCAGTATTACTGTGGACCAATGATTCTTATCGAGTTTAGTGAATCTGAGAGGGGGGGGGAGAATTTCTAGTGTAACAGGCACCACGAGAAGAACCATGCAGTTACTTCCGTCGTCAGGCGGACGGTTACAATGCGATGAAAACTACGGCAATCTGTAAAGTTCGAGGAGCAGCGGTGGAGTGACCATGAAAGAAAGGTAGGATAAACATTAACAAACAACCTATTAATATATGGAGAGTATTAACATTATAGGAACTAGGGAAAAGGGGGGAAGTATTCAGAGAACGTGGACACACACCTGTAAAGTTGGAGGAGCAGCAGTGGAGTGACGCCCTCGAGGCCGCTTGCGTCCTACCCTCCCCGGTTGTCCTACCATTGGAACTGACTTCGACAAATTCCTCTGCAAGATTACCGTCTACACCAACCAACAAAGGAATGTGAAATAAGGTGTTCACACTCGACATACATAGACAGACTGACTTACGCTGTTTAGAATTTTGTGGTAATCGTATGGGACTGACAATTATACCGAAGCCTAAACCAATGAGTGTTGAAACTAATTATATCCACGTGGCGATACGTTTCTAGTCATGGGTGTAACAGATTTTATTTGCAATTGCAAATTTCTATTATCGGCAATTAGGATTTAACTAAGCTTCAGTTCACTACTATGTAGTACAAAAAGATGATAATACCAAACCTGACTTAAAAATTACAAATTCAAAGTATGAATACAAACTTTTGCGATTATTAAACTCGTGCTAAACTTTTGCCTTTTTCTACACCGTGGGAAAGCAATGGCATAGTGCTTCTCAACTCACACAATTGCTCTGTAGAGTTCCTCTATTACTAGTATTTCACTTTCCGCCATAAATATTAACAAGGAACAGCCCTAAATATGAGTTTGATGATCACTCCCTATCCATTGCAGATGAATTAATCAGGGGTTCAGGGCTACACTTATGTTAACTTATACTACTCTTATATTAACTTACATTACACTTATACTAACTTAAGTATACTTAAATTACCCTTAAAATTACAGCACTACACGGGTCCATCCTCCGGAGAAAAAAAAAATTACCATCGGAAGTCAACAACCAACTCATTTCTCTACACTTCTTAGAGACGTGTGTGCGGACGGGACAGACTTACCAATTTTGACTGTGAAACTCTCTATGAACCCCAGATGAGATAGTGTTCCCACTAACTGATACTCCCATGAGTGGCGCCTGTCGGTCCACGTGCAAATTGCGTACCCCAGGGGGTCGCTTCCATGTCACCAATGATCTCTCGAAAATTCAGTGGAAAGATGTGCCCCAGCCAGCCTCCTGCCTGAATGATAACATGGTCATCTCACCTGGACTGACCTGTACTCTTGCTGCTTGGATCGTCCCAGGGGCGCTTCCCATGCACACAACCTACTATCACATTCACTCTCCATTCATACATTCTTATGTTTCCAGCTCTCCACCTAGTAGCTGACGAGCGCCTGTCAGGTCCTGAAGTCACTGTTACACCCTAGACCGTGCTGACTGTAAGTTGAGGGAGTTCTGCAGTTTTCCCTCGAATTAAAGCAACACAATATTCCCACTGAACTGGGGTACGCTCATGACACGAACTCCAATTAATCCCAGACACGAGATTAAACTCTCTGAACTCTTGAACTATTATCAGACAGTCCGACCCGCACACATTTCCATATCCAACACTTAACTTGATACTGCCATAACCAGCTTAACAACACTTCACCACTCTTCAATACTTCAACATTCTTCAATCAGTCTACGGCAGGGTTCTTCAAAGTACGGGTCGCGACCCAGTACTGGGTCGCAAATTCATATTCAGTGGGTCGCCACATGATAATAATAATAATAATAATAATAATAATAATAATAATAATAATAATAAAAATAATAATAATCCAATTTTTTCATAAAAGAGAGAGAGAGAGAGAGAGAGAGAGAGAGAGAGATTGTGGTGAGGGAAGGGACACGCGCGTTTCATTCCTGTCCGAGACAGGACTAATACGCGTTCAGAATCTTCACTCGTCAGAGTCTCGAAATTTTCATCAGTTACGTTTGTACCGCGGGAGCGTGAAGATAGACACAGAGAACTCCTCAGTGACACATACAGTTATACCGAACGCTTAATTAAACAAAATGGATCGTTTTGTTATAAAACGCGTCTCTGTTCAGTCGTCAAGTACGTGTGCACCTGATAAAAACACACAGGCCAACGAGCCTGGCTCGATCATAAGAGAGGCCGCATCTACATCAGCTTTTGAGCCGCCTCCCAAGAAGAAAGTCAAGTCATGGACAAGGCAGTACAGTGACGAGTTTCTGAAGTATGGCTTCGTCAAGTGTGAACAGGAAAAGGGAGAACCAAGGCCTCAGTGTGTGATTTGCAGTGAAGTTCTCGCAAATGAGAGTTTGAATCCATCAAAATTAAAGAGACATCTCGAAACCAAGCATCCTAGTCTGGCTACAAAACCAGTTGACTATTTCCAGAGAAGAAAGGAACAAATGAAGATGTCAATGAAAGTTCTAAATACAGCAACCACTCTTAATGACAAAGCACAATTAGCATCATATTTAGTTTCATATCGCATTGCAAAAGAGAAAGTACCATACACATGTGGTGAGAAACTTATTCTCCCATCTTGCGTGGATATAGTGAGCACGATGCTCGATGGAAAGTCGGCAGACAAGATCAAATGTGTCCCAATCAGTGATACAACAGTGTCACGGCGGATAAGTGATATCGCAGAAAATTTGGAACTTCAGCTGGTGTCACACCTACAGACTGCTGGAGAATTTGCTATTCAGCTGGACGAAAGTACTGATATATCTAACTGTGCAGTGCTCCTGGTGTACGTCAGATACGTACATGAAGATGACTTTTTGGAAGATATGCTTTGCTGCTTAACCTTACCTACTCATTCATCAGGATCTGAGATATACAGAGTGCTGTGTGAAGCTGGGTTCTCAACCTTGACAAAACTAAAAAGCAAAGAAAGAAATCGACTCAATCCTACAGCCGACATGCGTGTGGCGTTATCCTCCTGCAAGCCAGACTGGAATAAGATAACGAAAGACAAGCAGGCACACCAGTCACACTGAACACGTAAGTGCAGACTATTTTTCCTTGCTTTCTTGCAGCAGTGTACTCAACTTTACTCCGATTTCGTATTTTTTATAACTTTTTAGGTAAACTTAACATGTTTTCAAAAAAGCCAGTTTTATATAGATGTGTGTGTGTGTGTGTGTGTAATATAACTGATATCAAGTTTATGAAGAGAAAGGTACGATAGAATGGACATACTGGGTCGTGAAGGTAACACAGAAAATCAAACTGGGTCGTGATGAAAAAAGTTTGAAGAACCCTGGTCTACGGGGATGATATCTTTCACGTGGCGGTTATTGTTCGTCCACGGGGTCAGGTACAAATGCTTCTTCCAGGGGTTCCAAGAGCCACTCTACCCCTCCATAATAGGGTTTTACTTGTCCGGCGGCTCTTTGTAACTTT
>JAGKTI010028294.1:0-12993 GCA_018397915.1 Birgus latro | reverse complement strand
AAAAAACTAGCCTTTTCTTCTTACACAAAATAAATATCATATACCCTCCTCACTCACAATAAAGTTTATTCACTGATGGAAAATATGGCACTGACGAACACAATCGCCCCAAATTACCAGTGCTTTAGGATGAACATGAGCTTACATAAATCAATATTAGTCTTTTCTTCTATTTAAAGAAAAGCCATATATTTCACTCATTATATCAACAGAATACACTATAATATGCTACCATAACAACACAATAAAATCGTGGCAAATTTACATGAACTTGTGTAGAAATATATATACGTTTTATGCGGGGTTTCATGGTGGTGCCCTTGATAAGTTAAGCTGTCACGTACTCATAAAATGTGACGGGAAAGGAACGCTTTTTGATGGTGCACATTTTAACTTTATGTTGTGACACTTGCATATAAAATAATGTTTGTCGTGACGCGTAGAAAACATACTGAGGTGAATAATAATAATAAAAAAAAAAAACACGAACAACTGGTTGGAACTCACCCTCCCTAAAAAAAATAAAAAAAAATAAAAAAAAAAATGATTGCCTTTATATAAAACAGTATTTTGATTTCATGTAAAAATCCATATACCCGTAATCATAAACAGGTCTATTAGCAAAAACTAAGAAATTCACTCAATGTTTCCTACAAATCTGACCTTAAATCACGCACAAATTTATATGACTTGGTAAATAAACAAGGCCCTAATGTACGCCAAGTGGAGACTAAGGCACATTCCAACACTTCCTGTTTCTTGTGAGGGCAATAATTTCACGATGAGTCACTATGGCACTTCACATCATTAACTCCTGGTATATTAGTTAACTTCCCAACATCAAGGTCAATAACATGCGCAATACCATACCTACACTGTTATAGCTGCTTACAACATACTGTATAATTATGTAGCCAAACTCAAGTATACATATAAACAAAGAAAACGAATACTCACTGCACCCATTTTCTGTGATCTCGTTTGCCTGCACTCACCTGAAATAAACAAGATGGATTTATTATATACATTATACACACCAATATTTATAACGCAAGGAAATGTAGGAGGTTTAGACAGTAACAAAATCTAAGAAAAAATGCTGCAATCTACTAAATGAGGCAGGAAATAAGAGGGAAAACTGAAGAAAATTGTGTGTGTGTGTGTGTGTGTGTGTGTGTGTGTGTGAGAGAGAGAGAGAGATAGAGAGAGAGAGAGAGAGAGAGAGAGAGAGAGAATGTTGTGAATGGGAACTTAAGAGAACATGAGGGGAAAAAAAAGAATGAAAAAAAGGCAAAAACATGTTCTGTGACAGTATGGTATATGTGTGGGAAGAGAGTAGTGGTTTGTGGTGGCGAGGTGGTGGAAGTGTGGGAAGCGTTGTGGGTTGTGGTGGCAGATGTGTGGGAAGAGCGTAGTGGTTTGTGGTGGCATTGTGGTAGATGTATGAGGGCAGTGGTTTGTGGTGGCAGTGTTGGAAGTGTGGGGAGAGGGTGTTTTGTGTAGGAAAAAGGGTGTATTCTGTGGAAGTGTAGTAGTTGTGTGGGAAAATGTGGCTTCCGCATGTGTCTGATAACCGTGTGAGAGAAATGTGTGCTTGTGGCAGTGTGGAAAAGAGGGTGTGTTTGTGGCAGTGTGGGATGAAGGTGTGCCTGTGCATGTGAGGGAGGAGGTTTGTGATGGTAGCGTGTTACAACATTGGGAAAGGGGTGTCTGTGGTGACAAGCAGAAACGTGCGAGAAGGATGTGATCTGCAGCATTGTTGTGGAGGGGCGTGGACTGTATGTGGTACGCGTGGGGAAAGAGCCGTGGATTGTGGGGAAGGACCGTGGACTGTGGATTTGCGGGGAGAGCTTTGTAGATTGTGCGCGTGTGGAAAGAGAACTGTGGAATGTGGATGCGTGGTACGGGTGATAGGAGAGGGCCGCTGATTGTGGGTGTGTAGGAAGAAGACTGTGGGTATGTAGGAAGAGGACTGTGGATTGAGGGTGTGTGGGAAGAGGTTCGTTAATTGTGGGTTTGTGGGGAGAGAACTGTGGATTGTGGGTGTGTGGGGAGAGGGATGTAGATCGTGGGTGTATGGGGAGAAAGCTATGGATTCTGGGTGGGTGGGGAAAGGGCCATGGATTCTATGTGAGGAGACGTCTGGGGACTGTGGGTGTGTGGTGCGAATGTTGAAGGGCCGCAGATTGGGACTGTGTGTTACAAGTAAGAGGAAGGGGACTGTGTATGTGTCAGTGTGGTTGGTACAAGTGTGGCGTGTGTCAGTGAGGGGCCGTCAGCGAGAGGGGACGACAGGGTGCGAGTGACTGAAAGATAAACACTGACACTCCATTCTCGGTAAGTTCCCAACAAAACATCTCTCCAGGCCGAACCGATTCCTGGTGTAGGTGGCATTACCATAAAGGGACTGAAATCACACAAAGGGCATCTCAGAGCCAAGTTTTAATGTAAGGAGTTCGGTGAATATCCAATGATGTGCCACGTCGTCGTAGTCGTCACCACACGTCCAACACAGTCTTCCCTTCCACACGCACATGCAGCGAACACATTTACGCAAATACTCACATGACAAACCCTACACACATAATCACTGGAGCATCATTGAAACATACCAGTCATATAGTAATACCTATAATTTTCTGGAGCAAATAAAGCCATGAGTCTGGATGTGGGAAATATAGTGTGTGTGTTTCCTAAGACATTTAAGCCAATATATTTTACTTAAATGAAAAACTTGTAATCATCGACTGAGAGTAATTTCGCATTTTACAGACTGAAGCCTTAAAAAAAGTGAACTAACCGCCAATCTACCTATTTAATGCCAAAAGGAAGCTACACAAAAGTCTATTATCCTTTAAAGCTGAAATATATAATGTACATATGAACATCAGCGGTTGCAAAAAACAACTATAATTATATATAATTTATGTGATGAGTTTACAGTCCTCTCCAGCTGTCTGTCTCTTCAGAAGTGTTCTGTAACTTGATTCCACGATGCTGCAGATTACTTCTACTTGCTCTACAATAATATTTCTTACAAGTTATCTCTAACAGGGACTCCATAACTGATTCCTCCATATTCATTCCTTCACTTAATGAGAGTATGAAGACGTCACACTCTACACACAGCACACGGTAAATAAGCCACCTGACTTCCTTAGCTTGGCGAGGGAAACTTATCAAAAAGAAGGCATGACACCGCTCCTCCTCTCAGGCTGTGTGACGAGTTGTAGGTCACGGCAGAGGTCTCATTCGTAAGTATCACACAGGCACTCACATCAGTAATGTACCCAGCATCCTGCATTCGGAAAACACGCCAAACGTAAAAATAGCCCACTGTATCCGAGATGCCGCCAGGGGGAAAGAGAGTGGGGTGGAGATGGAGTGGGGGGAGGGGGTGTTTATGTTGATTCCCGTTCTTTATCGTATCTCCCGTCGCTTTATAGAAAATGGGCATCTGGCATATGTCACGGGGAGGGTGTCAGGGAGGAGGAGGAGAGGGCGGGTTCTGACATTGCTTCGCTCTCTTCCGTTCCCGTTCGTACGCTCGCCGCCTATTCATGCCCGCCCCGCTCCTGATCGATGAAAACTGCAAACGATGGCAAGAACTTGAGACTGCCCGGACTAAAAAACTTGGGCGAGGGTAACGATGACGCTGTGAAGTAAGTGGTGGCGGTGGTGTGGGCGAGGGGTGCACCACAGCTAACCCCGAAAGGCAAGGGATCACTGTCTCTTCTTGCCCTTTACCCATCCCCTCTACAGCATTCCTCTTATTTCCCCCATTTCCCCTGTTTGCCCAGCAGTACAATTAGGGACCTGGCTGTAAACCGACTACTACAGGGTGTATACTAAGAGAAGACTGAGAGCCAAAATTCAGTGTCTGCCTTAATGATCCTCGCGTACTCGATAGGCACTAAAAGCACCCTTCCTTCTGCAGTCATATACATAAATTTTCTTCAGCTTAAGTTGTCCATAAGGATGTTTGTTTATATTTCACTTTTTACTCATACAGATACCAAACAATCAACACCAAACTTGACTGAATATTAAACTAGAAAATACGACAAAGAAAACCGATTCCTGACAACATTAATGTTTTTACTGCCGTGAAGAATGGATTATCGAAAAGAATCACTAAGACCTTTTATTAATACGGCCCTAGTTCTCCTCCCCCTCCTCCTCCTCTCTGCTAAATGTTTCCTCCATCGTTTCGTCTCTTCTCCTGCTCCTCTCTTATCGCTCTCCTATCTTCCCTTTCCCCTGATATCCTTTCCGGTTTCAGCAACCAACCAAACTCTATCCCTGTTAAAATAATCTTCAACTCTTCAGCAGCATCCTTTCGCCAGTCACGTAATCCTCGTCTCAACCCCATCACATGAAGGTTAACTCTCTTCTCGCCTCTCTTCCCCTCCAGGATTCTCTTTAAGTTCATTTCACTTTGAATTTCCCTACTCTCCCTCACTTCAAAATTCACTCGCACCTCTGTCTGTCTGTCTGTCTGTCTCTCTCCAGGACGCGCTCTTAAAATCATTTCCCTTCAGAATCTCCCATCTCTTCCCTCACCCATCAAATCTCACTCTCGCCTAGTCTCTCCCTTCATGATTTCCTCCCTTCTTTCCCCTCTCCCCACAAAATTCACTCGCATTCCCTCTCCCTCTCCCGCACGATTCTGTTTATAATCAATCTCTCTCTCTCTCTCTCTCTCTCTCTCTCTCTCTCTCTCTCTCTCTCTCTCTCTCAAGATTCGTCCTCATGTCTTTTACTTCTCTCAATAAAACTTCACTCTTCTCTCTCCTCCTAAAATATGTTCACTTAAAACCTATCCCCTTTCAAGATTTCCTCCCGTTTCTTCTCTCATCTCAACAAAAGTGTCTCTCTCTCTCTCTCTCTCTCTCTCTCTCTCTCTCTCTCTCTCTCGTCTCACTCCCCTTTCACCCCTCACTCTCACTCGTCACCCAACTCGACACCTCTCGTCGTCAACCCTTCCAACACCAGATCGCCGGATAAATCGCTCCCTCTGACAGTAAATGCCTGGCGGGTTCAAATTTCCCGGGTTAAGTGGGGCGGTATCGGCAAAAAGCTTCCCACAACCAAAGGGACAGAGAGCCGCAAGAAATTACCACCAGCGGGAGATGAGAGAGAGGGAGACGGATAAGTGAGGCAGGGTCACAGGAGGAGGAAGGGGGTAATGGGCAGGGTCGAAATAAGAGGCAGGTAAGGGAGGGAAGGGGAGGGGGGCCAGATGCTAGGTAAGTGAGGGGAGGGGAGGGAAGAGGGGGGGGGGGATGCTAGGGAAGGGAGGGGGGGGGGGGGGAGAGGGGGGGGGGAGATGCTAGGAAGGAAAGGGGGAGAGGCTGGGAAGAGTAAGCATCAGATCTGCATCTCTGTAACAGTCAGGACAATTCAGATTTTTGACCGAAAATGTGTTGTTTTCCTCTAAATTCTGAAGCGTTAATTTTTACACAACGATGGTGTATTTTACAGTACGTTTTATAATAACACCTGACGATTGTATTCAGCTTAGGAAACAATTCTGGACAGGTGGGCGACATACAGGCGATTTGTTTGTGGCCACCCCTTACGGAATTAAGGCGTCTGGCAATAGATAGATATAGATAATCTTCCATAAATTGGAAAAAAAAATCGGCCACAGATACAATATATAAAACCCCCAAGCTGAACGGGTTAATGCACAGGGGTAAGTTAACACAGATCAATCTCCTTCCACTGGAAACTGACGTCCCGGCCCCTTCAACAAACTCCAATCTTCTTCCAGTCAAAGTGATGCCCCTCCCCCACTTCGGCACCAGCCCCCTCAAGTAGCGGCACCAAGGCTCTCATCACGGCCACCACAACAATCCCAACAGTGGCGCCGCCCTGGTGTAACAGCCAGGTGTGGGGTGGCTTGGTGAGGGGTGTGTGTGGGGTGATTTGGTGAGGGGTGTGTGAGTGACGGCGGGGGTCACAAAGGGCTCGTCTCCACGCCAGTCCTCACCCTCATCCTTCACACCACCACTGCTACTCTCACCCTTCAATGTTACCCTCATCCTTCACACCACCACTGCTACTCTCACCCTTCACTGTTACCCTCATCCTTCACACCATCAGTGCTGCTCTCACTCTTCACTGTTACTGTCATCCTCTTTAGAGCATAGAATTCAATGCATTCAATTACACTCACACTTTTACTGACACTGCCCTCTGCCCCTGTCCACCTTTTGCTTAATATTTACACTCAACTAATTGTCTTCCATCTCACCATAAATGCTAGTCTTATCATCAGTAATGTATGTATGTATGTATGTATGTATGTAATACTGACTTATCTTCGCCATAATCAGTTATCTAAACTATACTGTCACTGCATCACACAAATCACCAGTGAAATACCTTTGAACACTCCTCTCACTATCGCCACATACTATAAACCCTTTACGACGATGACGTGTGTGTGTGTGTGTGTGTGTGTGTGTGTGTGTGTGTGTGTGTAATCCTCCCGACGTGAAGGGAGCAAAAATAATCTCTTTCAAATTTTTCTACTAAAAAAGGTCTCTTCAAAGCTACATGAAACAGGTAGATGAGAGAGAGAGAAGTTTAATTTACGCTGTGACTGGAGGAGTTAAACTCAGAACTCATTTCGCCTGTTACGTCTCTGACATCAGACCAAGCCTACTCCTACATCATCAATGTGCTAAGTTTCACATCACGCACCAATAACTCGTAATTATTTCCAGGACACAAGCACCCTCAAATTAAATACCCCCCCCAAAAAAAAAATCTCCTCACCATCCAAATTACAACGATAATTACGTGTTACACCTGTTAGCATTGCCACAAGACACCTGAAATCACACTCTTCAATCCAATGACAATTTTCTTTTCTATTGCTGCTATCCAGTTCTAAAGTAATCATGCCTTTCATCACCACTCACACTACAATGGTATTTACAAGTGTCACCTCACCTAACCCGAACTACAGTGATATCCGGGGTTTATTTATTTATTTTCATTTTTTTAGCACTACCAATTTCGTCCATCAAAACGTTTCTAAGACTGCAATAAAATGTTTAAAAAAAACCTAGAATGGGCCAATCTGACCAGTAAAATAAATAAATAAATACATAAATAAAAAGTCTAATCTTCACTTTTTCTATATTTTTAATTTGTTATATTTATTTACGATTTTTTCAAACCGGTCGGAATTGCCCCCAGCGATCGGATCTGCCCCACGCTACGGTAATAACAACAGCAGCAATAACTACCAGCAAACCCGCCTTTCGCTACCACGCCAATACTATCTACCCCTTCAACTCGAGGACGCTGCTTATTTTACACTTGTGGTAGTGACGGGATTAGAAACAAACTCCACTAACCTCCTCTACTTGTGAGATGCTTTCCATTTGCTGAATAAAATCATTCGTCGTTCATTCAGAGATGTTTTAATAGTGTTCTGGTTAACGTCAGACGAGTTTATTCAGCTTAGAACAACCTCGTAAAGAAGGAGTTACTAATGGTTATACATAACACCTCAGATAAAAAAAAAAAATAAATAAACAATAAAATAAATACGTAAATAAAAATAAAAAATAAATCTGAAGTATAATACCATCATCTGGAGACAGCTCTAATAAAATAACAATCATACACTTGGATCGAAACGCTTCATAAAACCAGCAATATATTTTCGCAGTGAGGTGGTAAATTACTGAGAGTGAAAATTAGCACTTAGGGCCAACTACTGGACGCCGAAAATAAACCGAGTTGTGACAGTGATAATCTATATGTTTTTATCCCGCCGGTCAGTTCAATAACCCCAACTTAGTTCCAACAGTGTAAATCAGCGCGTCCGCACATAATTCACACGAGTTTTGGCGACTGATTGGACAGGAGAGTTAATGAAATACCGGTGCGCTGCAATATGTACGGTATATAAATGCGTGTGTCCGAGAAATTACCGATTTTTATGCAACGCCGACGGAAGGTATATGAGTGCTTCAAATACACGCTGTTTCCTGCTGTGTGTATGACTGCAGCAGAGACATTACCAATCACTGTGCAACGCCAGCGGAATGTACATGATTGGTACGATTACCCTGCAACCTGTAATAAATTATGTATATGGAAAAGTGTATGCTTGAGAATTTATCGGCTTTCCTCCCCCCGCCATCTACGGAAGGTTCAACAATGCTTTAAATACACTTCTCATATATGCTCCTGCTGACCTTTCCGCACCCCACACCTCTTCACATACTCAAGTGTCCGCGACACGAATATTAAATGGGCACTGCGAAATAGTGGCTTCCTTAGTGTGTCTCTCCCCACACCTTAATTCAGCAGTGCAAATGTGGACGACGATGTAAACTGACTAATGCTGGTCGTGTTCTAGGTGAAAACTGGGACTCAGCAGAACATGACTGTCTAAATGGCCCTCGTGCAGTTGACAGGTAATAATCCAAGCCTTCTGCAAAATACGGTACTTTATCAGTTTGTAAAGAAATAAACATACATACAAAGAGTTAGTGTTTGTGAAGTTGTAAATATGCATTCGGCTCTTGAAATATCGCCCTAAAATTAAGTATGACAGCAGTGGCAAGTGAGCGACGTCTGTAAGTATCAAGGAATTATATATGGGAAGGTAAATCGTAACTCTCAAGATGATTCACGGGTGAGTCAGGTGAAACCAGGAAAATATCTGAAGTGCCAGCAGGACGAATATAGTGTCCTCGTTCCTGCACTGTGGATTAACCTCTTGAAATCTCTCTCTCTCATTATTCTTACTCCCAGACGGCTTTTATTCAACTTTGATTTCTCTAACTGAAGGGGTTAGATATAATATTCATTAATTCGTTCATTACCTTGGTGCTCTCCTAAGGTCACCATCTTCTAGTAGCAGTAAGTACAGAATGACGTCCTCGGGCCGATGTTGTAAACGGGGAGGGGGGGGGGGGGAGGGGGGAAGGAACAATATGGCGGGCGGATGCCGGGATGATGATGGAGCTACTCACTGCCATATAATTACGGCCAAACAATTACATCATACTGGAGTATGCATACACAGTCAAACCGCCACCCTTTATCAGCTACACCCACACCAATACCACCTTCTACCAGCTACACCCACACCACCCTTTACCGGCTACACCCACATACACACCACCCTCTACCGGGTACACCCACACTAATACCACCCTCTACCAACTTACCCAAAAAGTCATACCACCTCATCATCATCACCACCACCATCATCATCCCACCTCTTTTTCCCGTTAATTTTTTGCAACCACACACGATTTCACAATACTGTTTGCCACACCTCTACTCCCAAACCACCCTTAACCCCTAACTCCATCATACCAACCCATAATTACGATACCACACTCTTATTACTTTAGTCTGACCGAAAACCGTCATCTCTCCAACTTGAATGCTGAGCTGTAACAACAGATTAACACTAGAATATTTTTTTCTCTGCCAATGAACAATGTGAAATAAGCTGCAAAAGGACGAAAATCTGGGCCAAGTTAAGGCGAAAAGAGTATAACCAGGATAAAAATAATTTGCTTCCCATTCGAAACATATCTCTCATGTAAATTAAAATCATCTGGATAGCATGAATAATAAGAGGCGTCCTCGGGCTGAAAGGGTTAGTGAGCTACGGTAATGAGGACAGTCGGGTGGGAGGGGTTAAGATCGAGGTTAGCTGGGGTCAGGGGGTCACGCGAGAGGGGTAGGGGAGGTGGGAGGGGAAGGGGCTTGGAGGAAATTAGGGCCTACAGAAGGAGACGGAGGGGGTAGGGGTGGGGTTGAGAGTGAGAGTGGGAATGGGTGTGTCTGTAAGAGGGGAGGGGGAAGGGTAGGTGTGGGGGAAGGGGAAGGGGGGAGGGGGGAGGGAAAGAAAGAAACTGAGAAATCAGGGCTTACAGGGGAGATGGGGAGGGGGAGAAAGGAGAGGGGAGGTGGGAGAGGGAGTGGAAGGGAGAAGGTGGGAGTGGGAGGAAGGAATGAGGATGGGAAGTATTAGTGTCTAGTAAAGGAAAAATAGGAGTAGGGGGCAGGAGGTGGGAGAGGATGTAGGGGATAAGGGGGGGGAGGGGTGGCAATGTGAACTTTTACCCTCTCCTGCCCCATCGCGCCCCGGCCCCAGGCACAAGAGGTCTAACCCACCGACCTCGCCACCACAACATTATCTCCAAATTAGTATCAATCACCTCCCTGACACATCCGCGGCCCCTCCACATGGCGCCACGGTAAATCACATTCATCAGCCAGTGTCACTCCTTCAATCCCATCACATATTTCTTATTCTTGCTACTACCAGACGATTTTATTAGAAGGGAGGCTTTTCGAACTGGGATACTCATAGCCTCAATTAATTCACATTCTGTTATGTCACATTCCAGTGTCATTTACCCCTTGAATCCTATGTGTCACTTTACTTTCTTGCTATAAGCAGACGATTTTATAAAGCTTACAGGAGACTTCGACCTAGGGGGGGCCTGATAAACCCTTAATTAACCCTGACCAATATTGAGTAAAATCGTCCGGTGAGTGATGAATAAAACGCTAAAAAAAAAAGTCAACAAGCTGAAGGAACAAAGATTCTTGAAAATGAGTTGAAAGACTAATGTTTAATGTGTAACAGCAATCATTCACAGTCGGATGCTGTTAACCAGATGTGACAACTGTATCAACACATCAAAACACAAACCCCAACACAACTTTCACGATCCGAAGATTTGTGATTTAGTTTTAATCTGCAGGAATAATCGTTGGGTGATAAGTGCTCGGACCAGGCTGCGATACACGCTCTTATGCCAAACTTAAAAAAAAAATCGTGGAAAACTTGTATTTCAGATAGTACAATAGCTTTAATCCAACTCAGATCCTCTTTAGGTATGTAGGCATGATTCTTCGACATATAAAATGCTACACTGCTCTACAGAAATGATAATCACAAAGTGGTCGACAGCACTAGCAAACATCACCGCTTACACGTGCACACAAGAAAAAGTTGTTAGTCTAAGTTCTCACCTCCAGCTTGAGAGTGTAGACCTCAGCCAAGCGACTATATGCGGGGAAGCCGAACATGACCTGACGGGTCGGGTGGGGCGGGTCTGGACTGAGGCTGTGTCACTGCAGGAACCACAGCCCCGCTCCTAAATACCTGCCACAGGTGCGCGGGACGCTCACCCCAGCCACGCCCCTCCACTCCACTCCACTCACCTTTACCACCTTATCCCAGCATCATGTACTGTCTTAATTACCTCCCATCTCTTACATATACAAAGATTCATTTATACATACGCTACTATTAACGTCCACCGAGTTATAATTTATATTCCTTCTTGTCTCAGGGTAAGCGCTCCATCTTAATGAAAAACCCTCATCAAATCACCAAATATCTTCATAATATTAAAATCATCAGTGATAATATAAAAATGATATATTAATATAATCCATAATTTGTAATACCGTAATGCTTCTTCGAATCACCGAGACATCATTTACCACAAAGCTGAATGACTGGGCCAGAAGCAGACAACAATATTGCGGTAGGGAAGACAAGGGTAATGTGAGGGACGATACGGTTCTTGCGGGGTAGCTAGCTGGTGGAGAAGGAGGAGGCGCGGGCGAGACGGGGACGAGCCGACCAGACATCAAAGTCGGAGAAGTTAATGGTGCCGTCACATACAGGCGGCCTCAGGGTCACCCAAGACAAATTCATTAGCAAGGCGGAAAATCACGTGACACCAAGTTTTCCTCAAGACCTTCTACGTGGCGCCGGGGGACACGGGGACAGCCTAGGTCGCGCTAGCTTGCTTTTCCATTCCCATCGAGTCTTTCTCTTTACTTCGCGTTCCGTGTTCCTGTTTCTCCTTTTCCCAGCCTCTTTCTCTTTACACTGGGTTCTGTGTTCCTGTTTCTCCCCTTCCCAGTCTCTTTCTCTTTACGATGGGGTTGTGTGTTCCTTTCTATTTCCTTCAAGTCTTTCTCATTACTTCGAGTTCCGTGTTCTTCTTTTTTCCCACTTTCCTTCTCTTTACGTTGGGTTCTGTGTTCTGTTCATCCCTTTCCCAGTCTTCTTGTCCTTCCCTACCCACTGATACGATACTCTGATTAGCCTGTCCTAAATTTGCCATCTCTCCATCTTGAATGTTGATCTGTAACAAGAGATGAACACAAGAATACGATGCTACTCAAGATGTGCTGCGAAGAGAATGTAGAGCAAAGGTATTTTCTTATTCTGCAGCTGTGTAATGGGAAATATGCTGAAGGACGCAAATCACTCACAAGATAAGGGAGAACGAACTAGTTTTACGTAATACACATTCCTCTGTTTCTGTCCTTATACTATCTCTGTTCATATTCTCCTCACTTTTTCTCTATCCTTCATTTTCGTTACGTCATCTGATATCCCTGACCTTTCATCCCGTCTTGACTTCTGCGTACACTCTTTCTGTAGATCCGTGTTCAGATCGTCTACTTCTTCAGTAACTTTACCTGCCCTGCTCTTCATATTTATCTCCTTTTGTACCACCAGTTCTTGGCAATATTTTACCTTTCACTCTTGCTGATGCTGTCACTGATTCTTCTGACCTGATGTTACCCTGTTATCTCTTCTCAAATACAATACCCTCTTCCATAATATCTTTTTTCATTATGCTATTTAAACGATATTATTAAGTTGTGAGGCTTCGAATTGTTGGGGCTGGATATTGCCTTCATTAAACCTTTAACTTCTAGGGTGTTCTACCAAGCTGAATAAAATCTGCTAACAAATAAATAAATAAAAATAAATAATATAAAATACGTCCTATGATTGAAGGGCTTTAAATTAATTCCTTTTTTATGGTATGGTTAGCTATCTCAGACCATTATTTCTTTGGAGTAGAAGAAACATCACTCCTCCAAACTTGTTTAAATATTAAATACCTCCTCAATATCCTACCAAGTCTGAACTCTTGAAAGGCAATCGGTGTGATGGAATATACT
>JAGKTI010028293.1:0-12993 GCA_018397915.1 Birgus latro | reverse complement strand
CTCCTCTCCTTTCACTGATCCACCTGGTGAACAAGTCAACATCTTTTTTATCCTTAATGACCTAGATCAGCTTGTACAGCACCCTACCCGTATCCCTGACCGCCTTGGAGAGAGTTCCAACATACTTGACCTCTTCCTAACAACTAATCCTTCTGCTTACACTGTTAATCTTTTCTCTCCGTTGGGCTCCTCCGATCATAACCTTATTACCTTAACCTGTCCTATCTCTCCGGTACGGCCTGTGGACCCTCCAAAGAAACGGTCGTCTGTGGCACTTTGGAGCTGCGGATTGGGAGGCCCTCAGGCAGTACTTCTTTGATTTTCCTTGGAATGATTATTCCTTCCATGGTCGGGAGCCATCTGAGTGTGCCTTGCGCATTACGGAGGTTATTCTCTCGGGCATGGAAGCATACATTCCTTTCTCATATCCTTTGACTAATGCAAGAAAGCCTTGGTTTAATCACGCTTGTTCTAATGCTGTCCGCAACAAGGACAGGGCCTATAAAAGGTACCGGAGCCAACCCACCCCTGAATTACATCTTTCTAATGTTTCTTCCCGGAATCGTGCTAAGTCTGTTCTTCGCTCTGCTGAAAATAATTTCATCTGTGCTAAATGCCCTCAACTCTCCAACTCAAATTCTTCTCGCTCATTCTGGCACCTTGCCAAAAACCTTTCTAACAACTTTGCCTCATCATCCTTCCCTCCTCTTTTCTACTCTGATGGCTCTGTAGCTATTTCTTCTACTGCAGGTCTCTTTGCTCAGACTTTCTCCTCCAGTTCCACCTTAGACGATTCCGGTGCTATTACTCCATCATTTCCCCCCTCTGACTTCCTAATGGCTGACATTAAAATTTCTTAAGCTGATGTATTTTCTGCCATCACTGGCCTCAATAGTAACAAGGCATATAGGCCTGATGGAGTCCCTCCTGTTGTCCTCAAAAACTGTGCTTCTGTGCTTACACGCGGCCAGTGCAAACTCTTTCGCCTTTGTCTATCGGTTTGTACCTTTCTTTCGTGCTGGAAGTTTGCACTTATTCAGCCAGTCCCAATGAAGGGTGACCATTCCCAACCTTCTAACTATCGCCCAATTGCTTTAACATCCTGTGTCTCAAAAGTTATCGAGTCAGTTCTCAACAGAAAAATCTTAAAGCATCTTTCCTGTCACAACCTTCTTTCTGATCGTCAGTATGGGTTCCGTCACGGACGTTCCACTGGCGATTTCTCACCTACCTTTCAGACTCCTGGTCATCCTCCTTTCGGGACTTTGGCGAAAGCTTTGCCATTGCACTTGACATCTCAAAGGCTTTCGATCGAGTCTGGCACGAATCTTGAATTTCCAAACTGGCCTCTTACGGTTTCTATCCTTCTGTCTGTGCCTTCATCTCTAGCTTCCTTTCTGGTTGTTCTATAGCCACTGTTGTAGACAACCATCGTTCTTCTCCTAGATATATTAACAGTGGTGTTCCTCAGGGTTCTGTCCTATCACCAGCTCTCTTCCTTTTATTCATCAATGACCTTCTAAGCTGTACATCTAACCCTATCTACTCAAACGCTGATGATTCCACACTTCACCTTTCCATTAGGTTCCCACAACGTCCATCTCAACAGTTACTTCAACAAACAAGGGATGAGGCTATGGCACACCTAATGTCTGACTTGGCTCGTATCTCTGATTGGGATAAAAATAATCTTGTTTTTAATGCATCAAAGATTCAGTTCTTACACCTATGAACCCATTGCCCACTAATGTTTAATAATGTCCAGCTCAGTCCTGCATCAACCTTGAACATGCTTGGGGTTTCATTTACTTGGGATTTGTCTTGGAAAGAACATATTACACCTCTTGTGAAATCTGCTTCCAAGAGATTAGATGTGCTAAGCCGACTCCGAACTTTGTTTACCCCTGCACAGTTGTTGACTTTGTACACAGGTTTTATTCGTCCCTGTATGGAGCACAACTCTCTTGTGTGGGGAGGCTTCCCACATGCAGCTCTTCTCAATAGTATGGAGTCAAAGACTTTTAGTCTCATTAACTCTCCTCCTCTTACTGATTCTCTTCAACCTCTGTCTCTTCACCGCACAGGTGCATCTTTATCTCTCTTCTATCTCTGTTTCAACGGTCACTGTTCCTCTTAGCTATCTGGTTGCATCCCTCCACCTCTACAACGGGCACGTAGCACTCGTATAGCAACAAACTCTCATCCCTTTTCTGTCCAGGTATTCAATGCAAGAGTTAACCGTTATTCCCAGTCCTTCCTTTATGCAACTGGTCAACTCTGGAACTGTCTTCCTCTGTTTGTATTCCCTACTTCCTATGATCTCCACTCTTTCAAACGCAGTGTGTCCAGGCATCTCAAAATGAACGGATCTTGAATTTGGCTCTCCATCATATTGTTTTTGTTTTTTCTTGGAAGGAACAGTATGCGGGCCCATGGCCTTTGGTCCCTTCTTACTTGCATTGAAAAAAAAAAACACACATTATTAGAGAAATATTGTCCAGTTAACCCGCCGAGTCCCATCGACATACGGTGTACGTCGCAACTTTTTTCTGCGGACAGACCCAACGACGTACACCATACGTCACGCAATTGCAAGGCCCATTGTGTGCACATTTATCAACATTCGCGGGTGATTTTTGGTAGGCATATGTGGGAGACCTTCCTCTACCTACTGTCAAGCGGGGATACTGCCTGGCCCCTCCTAACCCCCCCTTCCCCCCCTCCCCCCCACACTGGGCAATTCACCTGTTAGCAGTAAGCTGGCCAGTAAAGGTTTATTGCCCCACGATCTCTCTAATGACGAAATACACTGTGAAAGTGATTCCTGAGGTGGAGGACAAAGGAACAAAGAAGCTAGAGGTAGAAACAAACAGAAGTGATGAGGTGGTAATGCCATAAAGGAAGGTGCCATATACTGGGGTTTGGGGTAAGTGAACAATGCTTATAAACGCCTATATTATTGTGTGAAAACCATTATAGACTTTTACTACACATAAATTCGTACCAAATAAATGAAATAAATACGTAATTTAAAGTGGCTTGAATTAGTCAGCCCTTCCATAGTTCGTTTTCTTAGCCAGGTACCCTGAAAAAGAAGGAAAACGTAAGGTTGAGTGACACCTGTATCAACATTTTTTTACCTCAGGATCGCGATTTCACTATGAATTCTCGATGTTTCTCACCAAAAGCAAAGGTTTCAGCCAAAAAACAAACAGTCGAAAATCGGTCGGGATCTGGGGGTAGGCTGGGGTAAAAAACCGGTTGGGACTCGGCGGGTTAATCTTGACCAGTGAGAGTAATGATACAACAGTTGGTAATGTTCACACAGTGAATTAGATGTTATCATGTTTTCAGACAAATTAACACTGCACAGTCTGGGTCCCTTCCTATAATCTGGGTTCTTCCCTTTATCAGTATGTCAATTTTCCATTTATCATTATATCATTTAGTTACCGTTTATTAACACAATATTTGGTCGCTATATTATTATCTTATTATTTACCTTTTCATTTGTTATTGTTTCACCTAATATCCTTTATCATCATATTATTAACCTTTCCTCTTCACAAATGTCATCTTATTCCTTCCCTGGTACACAATTGTCTTCCTTTCAGTACTGTACTACATGTTCTTTCCACCTTCAATAGCCACATGAAGTGTCATTAAGCATGGCCAGTTTCAACATCCTTTGGTGCTAGTATGAAACCTGTGGCCACTCATATCTTATGTAGACGGCGCTCCATTCGTCTGGCATAGTAGTGAAGGATGAAATCTTATGTAGACGACGCTCCATTCGTCTGGCACAGCAGTGAAGGATGAAAATATTATTAAGAAATCCGATAAGCCGAATGTACCCGTGAACTACTGAAGGCCAATGAAAACTGATGACAAAGTCACTCTGATTTGAAAAGTCCAACATACGTAAATGTTCGGATGTGATGAATTGTCAGAAGGGAGATGGGTGGTTACACTGATGGGTTGAAAAATTTCATATTTGTGAGAACGAAGTGCATGGTGCTGACGTGTAGCATGGGTAACCACAAATTCTAATTTAACAGCACAATAATCAGGAGCCTTATATAATGTAAACCACTTGCAATTACTGAATGAACAGGAGTTCCAGGACACCTGATGTTGACAGAGAGTGGGTACTAGAGAAGAAGTATGGGACATGATCAAGATTAGCATGGTGCACTGGGAGTTTGGGAGCTGCAACAAAGGAACAGATGGACTGTACAGAAAAATTACAAACCAGAGCGAATTCGCAGGGAGCTGCGGTACTAGGGAAGATGGCTAGAAGATAGGCAGCACAAAGTTGAGAAGTAGGTGTAACAGAAGCACAATGCTGAGATTATTAGACGATATGAAAGCAATGGAGACATGATTATGAGACAGAATGAAATATTCAAAAGAAACAGAGGCTTGTGACGGAATTATTGAAGAATAGAGGGAAAGGGATTATGTGGAAGAGACTGAATATGACAGAAGAACGGAGAGGGATGTAAACAACAAATTCTATAGTGAGGACTGTAGCTTCTAGTACTGGGTAGTGGAACTCTAAATAGGAGAAGAAAAGCACTGGAGATAAGTCAGTGGTATAGCAAGCCCATTCCAGTACAGAATGAAGATCAGAAATAGGTACTAGATCTACTATGTCTACAATGACACGACCACTGACAGCATCAATTGGAATATGAACTACAGCAGTGACTTGGAAGAAAAGAGAGTCTCGAGAGAGGTGTTGGTTATCCAGGTATAGTTTGACGTATAATAACTCAGATACAATATTAATTTTTGAAATTTGTTTCCGTAAGGTGACCGAGAAGTTGTTTAATGTCTCTGTTACATCATTTATGTGTGACGTCATCTTCTGCAACAGAGTGTTGAACCTGCAGAACTCTGTTTTGGGACTCAAAAGCATCATCCGCTTCAGCAAGATTTGATTTGAATTCAGAGAGGTCACAAGTAGTTGCTTCACAAAAAAGGTCACCCAGAATTTCTCCCTCAAGATCAAAGAGACCCGCTTCACTAATGAACAACTACTGGTGTTTGGTTAGGGAAAGCATCAATTTAGTGGGAAAATATCATCATAACATATTCAAATTTCCATTTAATGGGTAAGTAAAGAGGGTACCAAAACGTATCTTTGTCGAGTTTCACCACAGTGGTTGACAAATGGGCCTCTAGCTCCTCCAGTTGGTGTGCGAAGTGGGGCAGGGTGATGGCCATGGTGGCCAGTCGCTCAAGGTCGAAGCACAAGGAGACTAAATCATCTACCACCATTACCTCACCTCCCGCGCCTACCAAAGCCCCGGGCCATACGGCACCATTGTCCTCACCCAACCCAAACCATACGAGGGTCAGCATTGCCAGAAGGTGGACCAACAATATCTTACCTATAGAATAAGTTTAAGTTAAGGACGATAATTATGAAGAGGGTACATCTAAAGTGATAACTGTTATGCAAGAGACGTGTGTGCAGAGAGCAGTTTTGAAAGATATTCATTGACAGGAGGAAAAGAAGAGGTGTTTGAAGGGGAAGAAGGAATGGAAGGAATAGGAGTAAAAGATGTACTTTCTCCAAGTGACCCATCCAACACCAGACCTCTTGGGGCACGCTTAAGATCATCCACATGCACCCACTTGGTATTTCTAGCGGAGAGCGCCTGTATTTCAGATTTGTTCCCCTTTTAATTTATCACACAGTGGAGGCCTGTAAATTTATCATCTAGTTTAGAGATAAATGTAAATAGATGAGCAAATACTAGGTAATCAGTATCAGTGCTGATAGGTTAGGCTGACTTATGTTGGCTTGTACAATATTCTTCTGATTTATAGCCAGACTGGGATGTATTTGTTGAAAGTATGATCTTTAAACTTTCACATAATCATCCCGAGTATAGAGTAGGCTTCAATGATAGCATGAAATAAGGCAAGTCTTTATCGAACCCATATAAGACAATGGATGGAGATTCGCCAGTGGATGCACTGATGGAGCTGTTTATAGAATCTGCAACTTTGGGTATTCATTCATCCCACTAAGCACTGTGAGAACCCAGGTGCCTCAGAGACTCCAAAACGTTTCTATTCTGTCTTTCGGCAAAGCCATTAGAAATTGGATGATTGGGGATCACATCACATTTATTTATTCCACACTGCTTACAAATTTCAAGAAGGAGACTGTTGTTAAACTGTGTGCCATTATCAGTAATAACAGTAGACGGGGTAGTGAATGGGCAAATGACAAGGTCTATAAAGGCACGTGCAACACTCTTTGCAGTATCTTGGAGAGCCACGAGGACACAGTAGCATGAGAAATGATTGACTGCTACAAACAAATACTCCACACCAGATTCCGTAGAAGGCAATTTAAAGAAGTCAGTAGAGACAGTTTCCCATGGAAGTGACGGAACTGGATAGTGCAAGAGTGTGGCAGGTAATCTGGTTGATCCTTTGTGACAGTTACAAAAAATACAAAAATCACAGAGACCATTAACCCGCCCAGTCCCTCCGACGTACGATGCACGTCACCACTTTTTTTCACGCTCAGACCCACTGACGTGCATCGTACATCAATCAATTGCAAGGACCATCGTTTGCACATTTTTGAAGATTCGCAGGGGATTTTTGGTAGGCATATGTGGGAGACCTTCCTCTACCTGCTGTCAAGCTGGGATACTGCCTGGCCCCATCTGACCCCCCTCCCCCCTCCCCCCACACTTGGCAATTCACCTTTTAGCAGTAACCTGGCCAGTAAAGACATGTTGCCCCACGGTCTCTCCAATGACGAAATTCACGGTGAAAGTGATTCCTGAGGTGTAGGACAAAGAAATAAAGAAGCTAGAGCAAGAAACAAAGAGAAGTGATGGGGTGGTAATATTGCAAAGGAAGGTGCCATAAGTGGATGTGTTTGGTGACTGAACAATGCTTCTATTGCCTACATAATTGTGTGAAAACCAATATAGTCTTGTACTACACATAAATTCGTGCCAAATAAATAAATAAATATGTAATTTAAAGTGGCTTGAATTAGTTTACCCTCCCATAGTTCGTTTTCTTTGTAGCCACATACCCTGAGAGAGAACGAAACGTAAGGCTGACTCGTCACCTGTAGCAACATTTAAAAGCTCAGGAGATCGATTTCTCTATGAATTTTCGATGTTTCTCACCAAAAGCGGAGGTTTGAGCCAAAAAAAACAAAGTTGAAAATCGGTCGGGTTCTGAGGGTGTGTTGGGTAAAAAATCAGTCAGGACTGGGCGGGTTAATGTCTTTCCACATAGTAGGCCAATAAATACTAAGAGATGTGTGTTTGTCTCAGACATCGATCTATACCTGAATAAAATGCATGAGGAATGTCATGAAAGATGTGGAGTACTGCAAGTATTAGATCAGCAGGGACAAGTTGATTGGCTTCTCTAGTAGGCATGTTCTTTCCTGTGAACAATGTCTTTCTAAAATAAATACCACTGTCCAGTATGAAATCATCTATTGGCACTGGCAGAGTAGGTTAGGTTGAAGTTTCTCCTGATTGTAAGAAATAAATTATTTTGGGCCACAAAGGGTCAATGTGCTGATGATTAATGACAACATCTGAGGCTAGAGTTGTGTAAAAAGTTTCATCGGGTTGACATGGTGCTATTGCCACAGTAATGTAACGAGAGAGCATCAGCAGCTACATTTGATTTACCTGGCACATACTGAATGGCTGGATTAAAGTCTTGAATGATAACTAACCATCAAGCTACTCGACTGGTAAGATTTCTTCGTTTGAGCAAATCACAAAGTGGGACATGATCGTTTTGATGTACGCTGGATAACCATATATTATACCTCTGAAATGCTTAAGGGACCAAATAATGGGTAGAGCATCCTACTCAGTAACACTGTAAGTTTGTTTCAGGGCACGACTAACATAAGCTATTACGTTTCCTTTTTGCCTGATCAAGTTGCATCAACACAGCGCCAGTTCTTCTCAATATGCATCTGAATACAGAAGAAAAGGTTTGTTATAATAAGGGAATGCCAGTAGCCTACTGGAGCATTTGCAAATGCCACTTTCGGTATTTCAAAAGCTTGTTACTGATCCTTAGTCCATACAAAATGAGCTGTTTTCTTTAGTACTTTTGTCAGAGAATCAGTAATTTGTGCAAATCCTTTGATAAATCGCCAATTGTAACCACAGAGACCAAGAAATCTCCTTACGTCATCAGTACTCGTAGGTTTTGGGAAGTTAGTGACTGTTTTAATTTTATCGTCTGTTGTATGAATTCCTTCAACATCAAGTACATGTCCAAGAAATTTAATTTTCTTACGTAAGCCACATTTACTGAGTTTAATTTTTAGACCTGACAACTGAAGGTGATCAAAGACATGTCACAGATTGCAAAATGTTCAGGCATGGACTTGCCAACTACAATGATGTCATCTAGGTAGGCAAAAAAAGAGTGACCCTTAATACCACTGAATACAGAATAAATTAGCCTCATGAACACTGATGGAGCATTTCTAAGACCAAAGAGGAGTCACTTAGACTGATGATGTCCAGAAGGAGCACTAAATGCTGTTATTGGCCGAGATGACTCTTCAGTTTCTACTTGTCAGTAACCACTAAGTAAGTTAAAGGCTGTGAAAACTACATTTTGCCCACAAAGCAATTCTAGCAGATCTCTTAAAACTGGCAATGGGAATTGACTGGGTACAGCGACAGAAATAACCTTAACCTCACAACAGTCAACAACTGGTCTAAGTTCTCTTCCTTTCTTGGTTACTAAGATGAGTGGACTATTCCATGGACTGACAGAATGTTCAATGATATTCTGATCTAACATATTCTGTACCATCTCATCTGCTTGTTGTCTCAAACTGTGTGCTAGTCTTTATGCCATGCCAAGACATACACTGGTTGAGTACCAGGAACTAATTACATATCATGCTTTACTACTTTTGTTTTTCCCATAGGCGAAGCCGCATCTTGATTGGTCTGCGAAAAATTGGCTAATTGATCCTGATATTGGGGATAATCACCCAAATTTACTTGTGGGGCTAGGTCAGCTGAAATGGTGTGAGTAGTGTCCTTAGAGTTTATGGAATGCACAACAAATTGCTTGTCATCATCATCAACTTTAGTAGATACAGAGAATGGTACATCCTGGTATACCTTTACAGCAGATGGGTAGACCAGGAAATCCTCTTTGTAGGCTACCACTTTAAGCTTTAACGAAGCATTTGTGTCATTTAGTAGGTAAAAGTAACACAAATGATTCCCCAACACAGTACACACTGCCAACTCATAATTTAAGCCATTCACACAGCACATATCAGATAATGTTAGTGCATCCACACCTTCTTTTGCATCCACAACACGGACAGACTTATGCAAATTTGTGCGGCAGGAAAATTGTGCAGTGTTTTGTTACCGCATGTCTTGTCTCTGCACATTGTAGAATGTCAGTCAGACTATTTGAGGTAGTTAACCTGAGGCGTCCCAACAACGTATGGGTACGTCGGATCGTTTTGTCATGGTGACACCCGACGACGTACCCATACATTATGCAGTTGCAAGGTCAGTTATTTGCACATTTTTCAAGTTTCACAGGTAATTTTTGGTAGACATATGTGGGAGACCTTCCTCTACCCTCTGTCAAGCAGGGATACTGCCTGGCCCCAACTGACCGTCCCTCCCCCCTCCCCCCCACAAGCCATTTTCTTGGCAATTCACGTGTTAGCAGTGACCTGGCCGGTAAAGACATGTCGTGCCATGGTCTCTCCAGTGACGAAATTCACGGTGAAAGTGATTCCTGAGATGGAAGACAAAGGAATAAACAAGCTAGAGGAAGAAACAAAAAGAAGTGATGAGGTGGTAATGTTGTAAAGGAAGGTATCATATGTTGATGTGTCTGGTGAGTGAACAGCGTTTATATCGCCTACATTATTGTGTGAAAACCAATATATTCTTGTACTACATATAAATTTGTACCAAATAAATAAATAAATATGTAATTTAAAGTGGCTTGAATTAGTTAACCCTCCCATAGTTTGTTTTCTTTGAAGTCAGGTACCCTCAGAGAGAATGAAAAGGTAAGGGTGACTCACCTGTAGCAACATTTATAAGCTCAGGAGGTCGTATTCTCTATGAATTTTTGATGTTTCTCACCAAAAGCAGAAGTTTGAGCCAAAAAAATCCAAAATTGGTCGGGACTGGGGGGGTCAGAGGTGGAGAATTAGTTGGGACGTGACGGGTTAAATGAGATGTATTTGAGTCAACCATTGTGTCACTGTTTGTGATTTGTTTTGAAATGTTAGTGAATGCTCAGAGGAAGTGCCATGGAATTCTAGTGAATGCTCCATGTTCTCAAGTAGTGATGGATTTAGATTTGATTGGTTGCGTTTACTTGGGAAAGGACAGGGCATGGGTAATCCATGCCAGCTATAGAAATACCCTGTACCTCAATACGACCACAAGCAAGTATTAGATCAATGGAATGTTTAGCTATGGTAAGTAAACCTATTAAGACGTCACGTGGATATTGGAGGTCATTTGTGACATGAAATTTTGCTGTTAAGGGGATTAATGATTCATCAAATTGGATTTCTGAGTTAACTCTGTCCTTGTGTAATTCTGGGCCATCAGCACCATACAAAAGAGTGTCAGGTGATTTAAGAATCCAGAGCGGTCTAGTAGTTCCTCTAATGCTGTTTAGAGATAATTCTGATATCAAATTTGCCATTGATCCTGAGTCCATGAAAAATGATGTTGGGACCCATTTGTTCTAACCCAAAATAACTTTGCCTAAACGAGGTAGAGGCCCAACCTGGCGAATGGGGAGCTGAGAACCAATGATGTGCAAGATAACGACACTCATCAGTGGTGTGACCAGTTGTTTCCTTATGGTACTTGCAGTAAGTACAACGTGGTCACGAAGGTGTATGCTAATGTGCCTCATGATGGCTCCATCCTTGTTTGCAATAACAGCTCAACTTATAGTGACCAGCAATACCACAACGCCAGAGTACGAACATGGACTGTTGGTTCTGATGCACATTCCAATGATCAGACTGGTAGCCACGACATGCATTGACTGGTGACGGCCACCTGCATGTGATCAGCATCACGGGGGAGAACGAGTACTGTTAGTGGCACCTCTGGTAGTCAGCCACGAATATGAAACTCTGTTGAAATGTGAGAGGTTGGTACGACCCTTGAAAGTCCATCTGTACGATGAATGGTTGTGGAGTGAGTACTTGCTTGACGAGTGATGTCTGAGCCTAATCTTTCCTCTATCTCTTTGGAAATTTCTAACAATCATCTCCTTTTTTTAAATCAGTCTGCAAGGCAGTTTCAAGCTGCTTTTGATCTAACTAATTGATAAACATAAGGTAACCTATTAAATGACCAAAATCTTTTAATTTGATAACATGATCCCCATTGACATGAGTGACCCATGGTGTTTCCTGCAACAGCTGGCTTCTCTCAGAAGTGGTTGTGTTCGTTACTGTGGGTGCCTCATATAACACTGATTCTCTAGCTGGCATTTTCAAGTCATCTAGCATGTTCTTAAGAAGAGTGAAAAAAAACAATGAGGGAGGCCACATTTGAATGAGTACAACAGAACTTTATTTTCTGTGAAATTCACTGAATGCACTGCAACTGTCAAAGTAACCAGACTGTAATCCAGCACCTATGTGCGATTTGCCTTGAAGTAATCTGCCTTTAAGATAAGAGATCTTCAGTGGTTCAGTGTGGTATTGCCTGTTTGTTATGTTTGTATCGAGTTCATGGAGGAAATAAAAAAAAAAACTGAGAGGGAGGGATCATCAGCAGTGAATTTTGGGTGGTTAATATCATCCAATAAAATGGATTGTGGAGGGGGGAGGCTTGGTTGGCCATCGCAGTGAGGAGTTGAGTTGGCAAAAGTGTGGGAATAGTCAATTTATTAAGTAGAGTGGTTGTGGGGGAAGGAACAAGTACTGCGGAAGTAGTGATGAGGAATGTAGCTGGGTGTGGTAAAGTTGTAACAGGAAGGGAAGAAGGAGGCAGTAGCATACCTGGTTGAAATTCTAGTGAATCATTTGGGGTTGGAGGAGTGAGAGTATCTGAAGTTAAATTATCTGGATTTTCTTCCACTGTTGTAGACTTATTAATAGTGGTGGATGTTGCAATTGTGTCAGTAAAAGTGTGAAAGTCAAAGTAGTGGAGGGAAAAATAAACAACTATAATTATAATGATGAGTAATGTATGAAGGAGTATGATATAATGAATAATATACAAAGCAGTATGTTTTATATACAATGAAAGTGAATGGGGGGATGTATAATTGAAGGTAACGGAAAAGAAAATGCTTTAAACAAGAGTGAACAAATTGACAGAGGAAAATGAGTAATAGAAATGGAAAATATAATACAGTAGATGTTCATTATCCGAATGTGTTCAGTATCCAGACGCTGGGCCTTGGCTCTATTAAACCATTATTCGAATTTACTTGCTATTATCTGGATGTAAAAGTGCCCGAGAACTTTGGCCGGCCAGCCGACCTGTCCAAACATTCAGTATCATGGCAGATGGGCTTGAGCTGTGAGCGGGAAATAGTCTGTAACCCACAACCAGACCTAAAATGTCCATCTGACCCTGTACTGAATTATCAAAATTGCGCGCCCGTCCTATCACTCCCAACGAACCTTCAGCACCCGAGAAACATGACTGTAACCCACAAGCAGTGTCAAAACGTTCATGGCATTCCCCACCAAATGTCTAATATTGCGCGGCCATGGGGGCTAAGTCTTTCTCAGCCGCGACCTCCATCGAACACAGACCACAAGCCATGAGTGCATATTCAGTGAGAGTGGCCGTCCGCCTCTCTAGCAAAGGTCGAAATCCCCCGGTCACGATGATTTGTGTTTCCACATGGCCACTCGGCGTCTAACAGACCTCAAGCCACAAGTAAATGTACAGCAAAAGCGCCCGCCTGTCTGTTGACAGAAGGGGGAGAATCCTG
>JAGKTI010028292.1:1521-12993 GCA_018397915.1 Birgus latro | reverse complement strand
CGTGTTTATATTTCAGAGATATATGCTTGTCCTTTAATAATTCCCTTGTGCGTGGTGAGTGAAGAGCTTGGAAATTAAGATGACCCCTCTCTTTGCTGTCTTCTGTTCCCCGTCCGTCTTGCCTTCCCGTGTTTTGACCTGTGTACCTCAGTCTTGGTGCACTTCGAAAGTGTGAATGAGTAGGTGTGGGTTTACGTTTATTTACCTGGCCTGATGAAGACTGTATAGCTTGCGTTTAGTTCTTCTTCTTCTTAGCCTGTCTCTCTCTCTCTCTCTCTCTCTCTCTCTCTCTCTCTCTCTCTCACACACACACACACACACACACTAGTACTGCTGCAACTTTCACACTATGACACTCCATTCTGGCATTACACTCCCGTCTGACATTCCACTGACTGCTCATTCAAAAATTTTCCTCTGACACATACCACTCCACTCTCACATCCCACTTCGACACTGACATCCCACTAAGACACAACACACACTAAGACATCTCTCCACTTTGACACAGGACTGACACACCACTCTAACACTCAGATCTGACACCTCTCTCTGACACCCGACTCCACTCACACCCACCTCTCATCCGTAACACCTGACTCCAAGCACCCTTTTTTTCTGCCACCCCCATGTGACACCCCCACATTAATTCTGACACCACTCTGACCCCCTCCATCCCCCACCTCAGCCAACCGTGCATGACAAAAGACTCCCCCCTCCTCTCGCCCCCTCTGAACACCTCGCCTCCTGACGCTGATGCCCTCGTCGCTGCCTTATCTGTTCATTATCTCAGTATTATCGCAACCATTCTACGAGGCCGTCTCGAGGCCGGCTCTCGGGTGTTCGGTATTTATAAACTTTCTGGCGTCGAACCCACTAGCTTCAAATGTATGTTAATTCCTCTGACGCCTTACGATTTTTGCCTACTATGCTCACGTGTAACTTTGGGACACCGAATATGGAGAAAACTATAAACATTTTTCGTAATTTGTTCGAACTTTTGACTGGCGGTTTTACTCACCCAACTGACACTCATCGTAGCCAGGGCGCGTAGCTGACAAGGAAAACACCCAGCAAACAGTCCTCCACACTACGATACGCAACCATCACTGTAGAAATTCAGGTTCCTATACTGATTTTAGGTAAGAACGTGTTGAAAAAAAATGTCTAAATGTTTCCTGGTCGGCGCAGAAATAGAGCGCGGGTATTCTGAGTTGCGGGCAGAACGAACATTTTCACAAAACTGCGATACACAACCATCGATTTGCAGTTCCAGGTCCCCGTTTCAGTTCAAGGTGCAAGAGGGTTCCGATCCTTTATACATACTATCCTTGAGGTTCTCCGGCTGGTAGGCTGAGGATGCTGCTGCCGGCATCATAAACCCGGCTTTACTCCGTTTAGAAGCCGCTTCACCGCCGGATAAGAGGGTCGTGGTGGGGCGTCCGTGTCAAAACATTGCCTGATTTATCCCTGAGTGAGGAAATACAGCACCAGCATATTTCTATTTTTATTTTTATTTTTATTGTTAAAGCGTGGATGGAGGGATTCAAGGAGGCTCTTCAGGATGGCTACCAGTATTTCATTCCTGGTCACTGGACATATTCATTTTTTTTAACTTGTCATAATACAGGAACGCATTTCATAGGACAGCGTTTCATTCCTGGACACATCCAAGTTTTTTTTTTTTTTTTACTTGTAACATAACACCGCATTCGCGTTGGTTTAGGGGGGTCGTAGCACCTTCTCCTTACCGTTTTAGTTTTCATATTACGCTTTGATTATTCTCTTTTAAAATTGTCACATCTAACTTCCATGTACTTGGCCTATGTGAAATGCAGAAGGATATAAAGAAGCCATATCAAAAATAAACTGGTTGAAGAGAGAGGTGCAATATGATTTTTTTTTCTTGTTTAACTTTCATCGTGCTACCCCCAAACGATGTAATTTAGCTGAAGAAGGACTCCTGTGACGAAAGGATTTAAAGGAATTACAGTAAGGCAGGACGAACGTTTTCAGAAGTATGAGCGGAGGAGCTGAAGGAGGGCTCTCAAGTTGCCTACCAAGCATCTTAATCTTTGGTCATATTCAAGAGTTTCATTTGTCTTAAGAATGTATACAGTGCGAAGCAGTAAAAAAAAAGAAATACATATATTAAACCTTCAAAACATGACAATCTTTTTTTTTCTTCTTTTTTTCTTTATTCTTCAAGTTTGATTCTGGCTATACCAAGTGTTTTATTCCTGGCCAGAGTCAAAGGCTTCACTCCTCATAATATAAATATTGTTGTAAGAATCGCTGCGAACTAACCTCGACCTCATCACCCTCCACCTCAAAGCATGGCGACTGAGTAAGCATTGAGGATTACCGTCACTGATTAATTTTCCGATCCTTAGCCCAACACAGTAGCTTTAAAATATCATCAGTAATATTGCTCCGAAAATGGAAGACTGGGTAAGGATAAGTCTGGCTGCAGTCTTAGCCCAACGTCCTCCAAGCAAGAAGACTAATGGAGCACTAGGTATCATCTGGTTAATCTTGGCATCTTTTTCCAGCAACACTGAAGACAAAGGATAAATATAGTCAATTCTCTGTTAAACTACATCGCCCCAAAACACGAAGCCTAAACACTGAGTATTATGGTCACAGACTAACTTCGTGATCATTATGCCAACACAGAAATTATGAAGATATTAATATCTCCAAAACAGGAAGACTAATTAAGCAGAGTATATAGACAGGGATTAGCTTCGACATCATAGTCTAACCCAGTGCCCCCAAACTAAGAAAACTGAGTATTGTCGCCATAGATTAAGTTCGATAATGTAACCCGACAACACAATTAAAAAAAAAATAACATCACCACACACACACACACACACACACACTGATTAACTTCTTCAGCCCGGGGAGGACATTATCACTTTATTTTTGCTTCCTCCTGACTATTTTATTCAGTTTAAGATGGAGGTTTTCAAATATGGGTTAGAAATACCTTTAATAAACTCCTAAGCACAACACACCTCCCTTAAGACGAATGAAATCGTCTTGTAGAAGCTAGAATAAACAAAACGGAGGCTACCCGGATTTAAGAGGTTGTATCACGACTAGAGATAAACCGTAGCATCATAATCCAGCAACACAAGTCAGAGGTTATTATACCATCAACCCCCTTTAACATCAACCCAAAAGACGAAGATTAAGTAAACCTAAACAACTGTCGATCCAGATTAAGTCCAACATAATCAACCAACAACAAAAATGCTTGAAGTTATAATTACCATCAACCCCTCTTTAGCGTCATCGCCCTAAAACACGATGATGAAGTTAGCATGAAGTATTATCGATCCAGAGTAACTTCCACATCATAAGCCTCCACAGAAATGAAGACGATATGCTAACTCCAAACCACGAACTCTGCTTAAGCAAGACTTTGATCATAATCTTAAGCTAATTCCACAAGACAAGATGACTGAGTAGGCATTTAAGTATAATCGCTACAATTTAACCCTGATATCTTTAGCCAGCACAGAAGTCAGAAGATATAAGTAGTCTAGTCCCCCTCTTTCACTACCCCCTCATTTTCTGTATTGCCCCAGGACACCCACACTGCGTCAGTAATAAGTATTACCACTGCTGATTAAGTTTAGCATAATGACCTCCAAAACATAGGAATCAAACGAGAAAAATACGATCGCCCTAAACGGTGGAGACTGACAAAGCATGAATTTGATCGCAGTCTTACCCTAACCCCCCTTACCACAAAGACCGAGTAGGCATTTACCTTCACCACCAATTAACCTGGACCAAATCATCAAATACAGAAATTAAGAAGTTAGTGTGATAGCTTCAAGAGAGTAAGATTAAGTAACTATGAATCTAATCTCAATCTTAAAACCCCTAAACACAAACACCAATTAAATATTAAGTATTATCAGCACAAATTACACTCAACCTTATCATCCAGCAAAGATAATTAAGAAGATAAGAGGATTAAGTATTATCCTCATTAACTCCAACATCGCAAACCCAACACAGGAGCCAGAAGGTATTAACAGACTCATCCTATAGCAGGAAGACTGTGTAAGCACTGTGAATTATCGATGGAGATTATCAGATTATCTTCACCATAACCCCCTCGCCCCAAACACGAAGACTGATTAAGAGGTATATTATTGACATGAGATTAACTTCGCCGTCATTATCCAACACAGAAGTCAAAAGTTATCATCAGCATCAATCCCTCTTTATCATCAACACGCAGATTAAGGTAAAACAGAGGGGAGGGGAGGGTGCGCCTAAATTTGTGTGCTCCGAGAAATTAAGATCGAATCCTCTCTATCCACATAATCTACTAGGGGTGGTTAGCTTATCAGTAGTAGACTGGGGTAGATTTATTCCTGTTTCCGCTGCGATAGTTTAATGATCAGCTACTGGGAAATAAGTCTTCAAGTAGCTGGCTTGCCCTCAATAAGAAGAAGTCGGAAGGCTGCCCTCTGAGTGCCTTGAGATGCGGCACAAGAGATAAGGAAGATGAGGTTGAAGATGCTGCGCGAACCCTCGTTCTTCAGTGCACGAAAAAGCACACTTTACCACTCGCACTGTACCACTGTAATAAAGAAATGTGGGAGATGAGAGAATGAAGATGTGAGATGAGAGAGAGAGAGAGAGGTGGGGGGGGGGGGAATCTCTCTCCATCTCAGCCCCACACCACAAACGAGCAAGCCAGAAGCCAGGTACGACCACTGCTTATAAAGATACGACCACATCCTCTGCCATTACCCAGCCTCCTATCACTACCATCACTACTACCATACCATAAACCTCATCACCATCACCTACACGCACCACAGCCATCACCACAACAATCATCATCAGTCACCATTCAATCACCATAAAGATGACTGCAAATATTACAAGTACCACCACGACTGTCTCCGATATTCGTGCGCTGCCACAACTACCATCACCAAAACCATCATCATCAGTCCCCTCAACTATTATCACCACCGTCATTAGCACCAGTACCACAACTACCATCACCACTGTCACCAGAACTATCATCCCCTATCGCTGTCAACTACACTGATTCAAACACAACCAACTTCCATTACTAAGGTTGCTACTATCATCACCAACACTACCATCAATACCACAACTACCATCACAACCACTAAGACGACTACCATCACAACCACTAAGACGACTACCATCATCAATCCTCAAGCGCTACCACAACCAGTACCATCAAGAACACTGCTACCAACACCACAACTACCACCACAACCACATACACAGCTTTTATCGTCAATCACACATCCAAATCACCTTCAGTACCACAAAATTACCTCCACAGCTCTCATCGTCACAGCGTTTATTAGGAAAGGTCTTTATTTATTTCTTTTCTCTGTGATGGTCTTATTTCCTTCTAACTTTCGATGATTCTCTTCAGTTTTTAGATCAAATGAAATGGAGGTGTAAAAGAGAATCATAATTAACCTATTCACCTGAAGTCACCTGCCCTAAACTGAATCATGTCCTCTAACCGTTAATAAAGAAGTAAAACGAAAAAGAAGGAAAAGAAAAGAGAAAGTGAAACAGTTAGAAAAGTCAAAGAATGAGACAGAAAGAAAAGACAGAGAAAGAAAGAAAAAAGACTAAGAGAGAAAGAAAAGAGACAAAGAGAGACAGAAAGAAACGACAAAGAGAGACAAAGAAAAGACGTCATTCTTCTAAAGAGATCATGACAAGCCTCAATAAAGATATCATGTTTCGCTCTATTGAACCTTCTCACGTCAGAGTTCGGTGGAGCAAAACGCTGTCTCCTAACCCTTCCATCCAAGTTCTTCCTTTACTGTATATATTAGTCCTGGTATCCCCGTCAGATTTCATTCAGCTCTGGGGAGGCTTCTCGAACTAGAGGGATTGGTATAAAGCTGTCATCAACTCCCTCATTACAAGGGTGAGACGGTGAAAGAAAAATCGTCAGGTGGCAGAAAGAGAATTGTTTAGGGCTGTCGTATTGAAGAGGCCAACTTGAGAGGTCCTACCTAAGCTTAAGAAAATCGTCTGACAGTAGTATAAATAGAACACAAGTCGTAGGGATTGGTGAGACTATTTTTCTGTATTCTTTAGCCCTTTCAGCTCGAGGCCATTCTTAATCCCCTAACCATTGGGACGTCTCTTTCCCTCTCTTTCACCCTCCAGACGATTTTATTCAGCTTAGAGGTGACATTTGGAACTGCAGGGGTTAGATCTGGCCTTCAATAACCCTATAATCCATTCCCTGCCAATTATCTATCTTTCATATTATTTCGGCCAAGAACGGACGATTTTGCTATGTTCAAGACAACCTCAGGGCACCAAAAATATTAATGCAATCAAATTAACGTTCTGCCAAAAATAATAATAATAATAAAAATCCTATATTCCAGCTAGCACAAGGCGATTTCATTCAGCGAACAGGAACTCACTGAAGACAGGGGGTTAAGTAACAGAGATTCTTCCAAAGTTGAACAAAATCGTCTGGAGGAAAAAATAAAAGAACAGGCCAAGAAAGTTGCCACAGGGTTGAGTTAAGCTGAACTTTTCATCTCCATTACTGTCAAGAGAAACACCACACTAACACCTCCACCACCACCACCACTATCACCTCCGACACCTTCACCACTGCCATAACCACCACTACTGACACCTCCACCACTACCACCACAACTATCACTACTAACACCTCCATCACCACCACAACTACCACTACTAACACCACTACTACCACAACTACCACCATTGACTCCTTCATCATCACCACCACAACTACCACTACTGACACCATCACCTCCACCTCCTCAACAATCAAATCTGGCATCACGACCACACCAACCACGACTACCACTCTATAAATTACCGGCATCATCACCACTACAATCTCTTCCGCTTGCACTACCACCACCACATCAGCTACCACCGGCACCATCAAACCTCCAGCTCCACTACCACAACTACCACACCTACCACTACAACACCAAGTCTTCACCACAACCAACAATCGCTATCACCACCTCACATCTCCAATCACCTCGCCACTCTTACCACCACACCACAACTCCCCACCACCACCACCACTACCACCCACACCACTTTACCCTCCACCGCATCAAGTCCTAAGTCAACCGCCGCAACCACCACCCACTCCTAAATTACGAACACCTTACCGTGAGATGCAACCTTCCAAAATTACGCTTATCAGGAACACAGGCCGATCCTTATCTCCCATGAAGTGACCTTAAAGATAGGAAGGAGATAAAAGATTGGCCCATCCCGGCTCTCGACAGCTGCTGGATCCATAAAGCCTGATTGGTCTCGCCCTGGATATTTAGAGGCGATCAGAAGGGCGTGTCAGATTATAAAGATGCTTGTCTAAAATTTCTGGACCTTAAGTTTCGGCCAAGTCAGCGTGTCTCAGTTGCTGTTAGAGAATGAGAACCAGGCAAGAGGAATGGGATTACATGAAACTCCACAATCTAAAACTTCTTGGGGTTCTCAAAGTGGGACATCTCGCCCTCTAAGCTGAACGACCACTCAGCAGCACAGGACTGGTAGGTGGCAACATACACTTCAGGAAACCACATGATAATACTGACAGCCACCTGCACGAACTGCTTTCTAATATAATCAACACTATGATCAGGGTGCCTATCTGGGTCACCTGATGAAGTAAATTATAGCTGTGTGTGTGTGTGTGTGTGTGTGTGTATGTGTGTGTGTGTGTGTGTGTGTGTGTGTGTGTGTGTGTTTGTGTGTATTAAATTTTTTCACAGTTGCACAAGTACTTGGTACGAAAACTTTTTCTGTTTTTTTCATTGGACAACAAATGTCCAGCTCTTAATAAATTTTTCCTTTGCTTTCCTTTAGCCTGTCCGAGTCACACTGATAAATGAGACTTTTAAAGTGATCAAAGGCGGATGCCCTCTTAAAACCGCTGCTGCAGATGAGGAACTGGAAGAGAGAGAAATGAGAGGAAAGAGGAGGAGTAGCTGGAACCCCACGAAGCTCTAGATCACGTCAACTCCTTATTTACCTTAGAGTTCCCAGGCGGTGGACCCTCGTGGAAGGTAATTGCTATACTCTTCACAGTCTCTAATGGGAGGTAATTATTATCCTGCTTTGAGGCCCCGATGCACCACAATTATCAGGCTGCTTAAGGTGGGTAATTGCCGGGTGGACATGCCTGCCGTATATAATCCTTCCCTGATAACCGATGCGATCATTAATTAAATGTAAGTATATATAGATGAACGGTATCTCCTTCTGATTATCAATATTTGGCTCAAGTGCTCGTCAGGATTACAGAGTGTTAGGGCGCTAAGACAACACACACACACACACACACACACACACACACACACACACACACATTCAACCAAGCAAACCCAAAGGTATTTTAGCTTATATTTACACAGATCCTCTTGCCTCAAATTCTGTATATTTCCTTTACACACACCATCCTTCCCCCCTTCCCTCCCACCACACAAAGTAATTTAGCTTAAATGCTTTGCACATACACCTCTACTTCTTCCACACCAATTTTTTGCCGCAATATAATCTTAAGCGTATGAAATTTAGTGTATTATCATTTTTTCCTTCTTTTTTTCTTTTTCAACAGGTGACTTTACAGGTATAGGTAAAGGCTGATTTCCCTTCCAAAGTTAATGTGGGGAGGGGACTAGAGGCATGCAGGGAGGAAGTCGAGGGTAGGGGGGAAAGGTAGGGAAGGGGAGAGGTGGATGGGAAGATAGGTTTGGATAGGAAGAGGTGAAGAGAAGGGTAGGAATGAGGAAGGCTGGGAGAGGGTGCGGGAAGGAGTAAGGAAGGAAGAAGAGAGAGGATAGGGTTGGGTAGGCTAAGGAAGGGAGCAGACAGATAGGAATGGGGAAGGGAAGGGAAAGGGAGAGGACGACCAGAAGGAAGGGTGAGTGAGCAGAAGAGGAGGGATAGGGTGAAGAAAGGGGAGGAGTGAAGAGACAGGAAGGGATGGGGAGGGAGGAAAAGTAGGGTACATTGGAGTACATAGGAAAGCAAACAGCAACAGACCTTATGGTCCTTTCGAGGCTGTTTGTTACAGAGTAGACTATGACTACAAGATCTAACTCTACATGCTGAAGGATAAGGATAGTAAAGCAAGAAGGCTCCCCCCACCTCCAAACCTTCCAGCCAAAACTGGCAAGAAAAAGTGAGAAAGACCACCATGCAGCATGGAAAAACTGACATGGAAATTTCATAGGAAAGACTGAAAAGGAAAAGCTACATTATATAATACATTATCTATAAGCTACCATTATGAATAACCTGAAAGAGAAAGTAGTAAAGTATAATGAATAATAGAATAAATAAATAACGCATGACACTATGTATGGGTACACTGAGTTGACGGGGCGTCTGCGGACGATGAGACTCTGTAGACATAACAACGTGAATACAGTAATCCCGTGGTCTCAGTTGGTCTGTGCGGGAATTCAAAAGAAACAGATACACGTAAATATAGTGATCCCATGGTCTCAGTTGGGCTCTGCAGGAAGAAACTTATAACATTATCACAGTGCATATATTTGCATTTAGTAAATTGATCCAGGCTCTAAAAGAGTAGAATAAAATAAAAATTTATACAAGTGTTTTATTCAGGAGTAAACATAGTAAGTTGGGGGTTAGACGACAAATATTTTTCCAGGTGACCTTTAAAGGTTAGTACTGTATTACAATTTACTACATAGGAGGGCAGTTCATTCCATATATTTACAACTCTATTGAAGAAGAAATGCTTAGCTTCATGTGAGTGGAATCGTTTGCCAATTATTTTATGCCCATTGCCTCTAGTATAATTCGAGTGATCAACTGTGAAGTACTTATTGCCAGCCATGTTATCTTGTCCTTTGAATATTTTGAATACTTGAATTAAATCTCCTCGTATCCTCCGTTTAGTTAAGGTAAAGTGATTCAAGGCTTCTAAACGTTCCTCGTATGGTTTATTTCTCAATCTAGGTATCATTTTTCATTTTTTTAGGTTAGAGAAGGACGAGGGAGAGAGGTGGAGAAGACAGGTAGGTTTAGACAAGTAGCCTATGGAAGAGAGAAAGAGTGGCGGAAAGGGTGAGGAGACAGTGGGGAGCCTACACCTATATTGTGAGCATGTCAGAATGGACCTCCAGGTGTTCCACTGTGAAGCCTACACACCTGAACGTGGGAATCTTGTATCAATGTAACATCATCATATACCTGGTCCTTTCTCATCCCTCGCCGCCACTTCTCATCCCTACATTCCTCGAACACCTTATTTGTTTTACTTTTTCTGTCGCCTGACTTTTTTTTTTTTTTTTTTAAGTTTTGAGTAGAAGTCACAGTGCAGGGGGGAATGGAGATCGCTAACCCCTTCACTGCAAGGGCTTTATCCTAAGGTTAAATATCATCGACCTGAGGTGAATACAGGGACAAATATACGTCACCAGGCCACGAGTCCCTTGGTTATTTAGCTGAGATGAATTTTTCTGTTCTCTTTCTTGCCACCTCCAGACGATTTTTACTTAGACTGGAAGCATCTCAAGCCGTGAATGGGTTAGTGAAAATTTAATTTAACACCCTAATTTAAAATCTCCCTTAATCCTAAAAAAATAATCTTAGCAAAACTGTATTCGTCATTGTGGGGAAAATGTTTAGATCTTGTTTCTTCTCATCCCTTCCTATCTTTCTGCAACTCACATTTCTTCCTTCTTCCATTACTCTGTCCATCAATCCGTCCCTTTCTAGACAATGTTTCTCTTCAAACATTCTCTCTCTCTCTCAACATCAACTTCCTTCTCTTACTTCATTCCATCCCTAACAATCCATCCGTCACGCGGTTTCCTCCCCCTCCGTCCCCATCTCATCACCCCCTTCCCCTCCCCCTGTTGTAGCCGCATCCAAAGGCGGTTGTAGATCTATAATTTGTGGAGTTGTAGATATAACCTCAGTTCACTTGTTGCCAACGATGGGAAGAGTTAAAGATGAAATTTGGGTTGATTGCGGTTTTATTGTCAATGTTAACTCTATCACACACGAGAGAGTGTCTAGTGCTGGTTAACTGTCGCGAGCCTGCCCGCTGTCTCCCACCGTGCTCTTCACTCCTTCTTCCTCTCTCCCTGCTCTCTCTTGTCAATCTGAATCTCGTCCTTTTCCCTCTGGTCTGAGGAAAGCCTCGTCACGTGGACTATGCGTGTCCCAGAACCTTCTAGAACACTGTATGTGTGTATGTATGTGTGTATGTGTCAGCTTCCCACGGTAGAAAGTGTAAAGATTGCCACTTCCTGGACTGGTCAAGTAACACCTTGCAATATCTCCACTTCCTTATCTCTCTCTCACTCTCTCTAGCCTCCTATAATATATAAGTTATATATGCTTGAGTTTACTAATACTCTCTCTCTCTCTCTCTCTCTCTCTCTCTCTCCC
>JAGKTI010028291.1:0-12993 GCA_018397915.1 Birgus latro | reverse complement strand
ATCAGTCCATGTTTGTTTCATTTATCATCATAAAATTGAGAGGTAGAGTCGAGAGAAAGAGTGGGAAAAAGTGCTTACCTTGGGGTGATGTCGACCAATTTACCTTTACTGCATATATTTAATTGTTTAAACTTTGCGAATTTCGATTTTGCGAGGTTTTTTGTCGACCATATTCTCGCAAAATTGGATGAAGAACTGTACTAATAAGAACAACTCATTATAAACTAATATTATAAGGTCTTAATGGCAATAAATATCAAATTAAAGGACAAACAACTAAGTGCTATCCAGCATTAACAAACTAGAAAACAAAAATAATTTTCCAATTCGATTCTGCCAACTTATGCTGCACTGAAAATGAAATACAGTAAATTAAACAAATCAAATGCCATATATTTACAGAAAAAAAAAATCTGCAATAAGAACCATCCTATAACACATTTTCACAGCAATTATTTGACTATAAGACAAGGGAGTGTTGGAAAAGATGGTGAGTAAGAACAGCCAACCAATGCATGAGACAAGCTTTGGGCAGCCTCTTAAGAAACCCGCCTGAACAGCAAATGTACCAGAATCATGCTAAATTCTGATGCACTGATGTGAAACTTAGATTCACTTCCTATCCTTAAATATCACTACACCATTAGACATGACAAAGATGTGATGACACTTACTGAAAACTAACACTAAACAAGGATTTTAACCACTTTATTCTATGTCTGATGTCATTTTCAATTTATTTCTGCTGCAACTGCATGAATTTATTCAACTTAAAAAAAAAGTGTACTGAAGGAGTTTACTAAGGCTGCATCAAACCTCTAGTCAATAAGCCTATCTAAAGTTGAATAAAAATCATCAGGACACAGACAAAATAATATGAAAATGACATTCCCAGGCTCAATTTATTAAATATATCCTGCTCTGAATCATGTCAAACAGCAGACATAACTGCAAGCTCACACTTAAAGGTGGATAAAATACATAAAAATGCCATCATGCTCAAATGAACAGTACACAACAGAAACTATTCACAAATGCTTCCATATACTGGTCTAATGTGTTTTTGATCAGTATTGATTTCATGAATCTGGATGACATCTTTTTAGTTTATTCTTGTTGCTATCAGACAATTTTATTTAACTTCAGACAGCCTCTTCTCCTGAAGGGACTTAATAAGACTGCAGTACATCTAAACCCTCCAATCTAAAGAGTCTGTCTTAATCTACCTATCCACAGTATCTCTCTCTCTCTCTCTCTCTCTCTCTCTCTCTCTCTCTCTCTCTCTCTCTCTCTCTAGCCTGAAACCATAATTCTGCAGGAGGCGACTTCAAACAAATTGCCTTCAGGTCACCTTGTCCTTTTGCCATTTGACTGCCCTTCCTCCAACTTACACTCCCCTCTCATATACCTCTTCATTCCATCACTCCATCTCATCCTCAGTCTCCTCCTCCCCCTCACCCCATCCACCTTACTCACATACACTCTCCTAGTCAGTCTCTCCATCCTCTCCACATGGTCAAACCATCACACAGTATTTCTTGTAATGCTTTGAACTGTATATGCATCAACAACTCAACATTACTTCACTTCCTTATTTGTCTGTCTCTCCAAGTAATTCCACATGCTCCTCTCAAAAACTCAATTCTGTTCCTCTCACTCTCCAAAAGGGTTAAAACTTTACTTCAAGGCAGAACAAAACTGTCATGAGACAGCAAGAATAATATGAAAATGATATCCCCAGGCTCAATGAAAAAAAGATCCTCTAATACAGTACACTAACTTAATACTATTTGGAACTGCATGTTACTTTTCTAAACATCTCTTTTAAATGTCAGTCATGAAAACACTGATGATCAATAACCTTAAAATTCATTACAACAGCTTGTGAGATAATGATATGGAAGAATATGAAAGTGAATCTATTAGTTAATGGCAAAAGATCATTACTTTTCTTGAGATACCTATGAATTCAAATATAAACATATACATTACTTCTGAGTACAGATGAAAATTATACAAGATACTCTTACATGAGAAAGTATGAACCATGCTTCTGAGTAATGACCTTTTTCTCAATTTTATGTTGTCAGTGGATTATCTGATAACTTTACACTCCTCCATCACATCAGCATTCTACACACAAGCGCTCTAGGCACTTAAAGCACATTTAGCGCAAGTATACTCACAGTTTGTGGTGGTGGGAGTTAAAAGATCTGTCCAACTTCAATTATGAGCAAGTCACCCTCGAAATACGTCAAATAATGTTACATGCAGTGCTAATGTTACAAAAAGCAAGAGGGTATTACTTTTCTTTTGACAACAAGATTGATCACTGAAATTTTGCAAAAGGCTGAAAAGTAATGAACTCAAGGACAGATAATAATATTTGGTCCAAATATCAAATATAATAACTTTGTATGCAAATCAAAAATGTGAATGATGCTAGTCTGATATTTGAGTCAGATATCTAACTAGTCAACCTTTCAGTGGAGCTATGGTGCATCTGGTAAACTTCATTAAATTTAATACCACATGTCTGGCATACTTGTTACAAAAGGCCTCTATCTTGAAGAAAAGGTAAAAACAGTTTAATCCATAAAACTGAAAACTAATACTTAAGTACTTATCAAACAATGATGTAGAAATTACATGTAGAACCTCTGAACATTACATATTCAATTTTGTTTACTGTATTACAGGCTTCAAGTAATGGATATTAAAATACAAGGTCTTGAATGCTAATTTCTATCCTTTATATTCATGCATAGATTGTCTTCAGCAGTTATAAAATGACAAGTAGCTAATTACATTTTCACTTTATAATTAAGATTAAGAAAAATTAAAGTATAGTAATTAAATAAATAGGATGAATTGCACTGGCATAAAATACAAGAGCTGTTACAAAATCAATAACCTAAATGAAACACACATTATGAAATCTTTTTGATGAATGAAAGGAATCATGAAAAAGCCAAGCTGTATGAAACTCTCCAGGACATTAATGATATGCTTACCTCCAGTGAGAGTAAGTGTGGCACATTCATATTCAGCTACTGAGGACCCAGCATTGTTGTGAGCAGAAATACGGAGATTGTACCAGGTGGCAGGGGTGAGTTCCATGATAGCATAGTTCCCAGTTGGTTTCACTTGGTTGCTAGCCATGGTCCATTCTGTTTGGTGCCTGGAATATATATTGCAAGTATTATCATCATCATAATCCTTATTCCTTATTGTCAGTCTGTTGTCCTCAACCCAAGTCTGCAGTGTGATGAGGTAGTTTTGCTGCAGTGTGCTGGCTGTGTCTGCAGTGTGGTATGTGGTTGTTATGATGATGTCATCTGCATATGAGGCGATGTTTGTGAGAAGGTGGTGTGTCGGAATATTATACATGTATAGGTTGATGAATGTAGGTGAGAGAACTAACCCCCGTGGAACTTTGTTGGAGGAAATTTCACATCTGTGATGACTTCCTCTAGCATGTAACATGTGCTAGTCTACCCGAAAAATAGATGACAAGCCAGCACTTGTTATTCTCCATGCTTGTGTTGTATATGCTTGGTTGTATATGGGGAGATAGCATCAAATGCTTTACTAATATATGTTGTTGTGAGATGAGTGCATTATGTAGGTGTCACAGAGTTGATGCCATCTGATGTGAGCTGTGTGAAACTATTCAGTAAGGTGTCTGTTGAGCGTTGTGCTCTGAATCCATGTTATGAAGGTGCAAGGGGCACATAGGGTGTGACTTTGCTGAAAATGAGGCACTCAGTTACTTTGAATGATGTGCTCAGAAGTGCCAAGGGTCTCTATGATGATGGGAGTGTAGCATCTTTGTTTGGTTAAGTATGGTGATGACTGATCCATGTTTCCAAATACTGGGCATGCTCATACAAGGAGTTGCTGATGCTATTCAGGGCCTGGATGCCTTGTGATCCTTAATGTTTCAGGTGTAGGTTTCTGATGCCATCTTGCCCCATGTTTTTTTTTTTTATCTATTTATTTATTTTTAAATAATAACATGTGTCTGTTCTGGAGTGTTTCACTGTGATCATACTGAACTGTGACTGAGTGGAAAGGGATGCTGATGTTGAGAGGGTTGTTTTTCAATCTCAGTAAGTGCTGAGTGTTGGAGGTGATGGTGGCATGGCTCTTGGAAGTGCATGTTTATGATTTAGTGATACTGTCAATTATTTTGTACAACCAAGAGGTGTCTGTGGAGTGACTGAGAGTTGTTACAAGGGCCTTCCAGTTTTCATTTTTTTTACTAATTTTGTTGTCGCTCTCAATGGTTAGTTCTTTGAGCCTTCTGATGGTGTCTTGTGTATGTGGGAGAAGAGGGTTGTGTTTAAGTTTCTTACATGCATTATGAGGCGTGCAGTCTCCTGTGTAAAGTTTGGGTTGAAATGTCTTCTGTTGCCTTGTGGAATGCAGTGTTTGTTTGTGCTTAGTGTGGTGTTGCTGAACTTTGTAATATGTCGTAATATGTCCACTGATGCTAGTGATGGGTGTGCTGTTTAGTGTGCCAAAGTGTTGTTCTGGTTTCCCAAAGAAGTTTGTCCAGTCTGCTTTCTTGTGGTTTGTATATGTGAGGCATGATCACTTTGGTTTCAACTGTGTTTCAACTGTGATAATGATGGACAGATGATCTGTGGTGAGTTTAGGTTCTGTTTACCAAGTGATGTTGAGTTTATGTGCTGCTGAGCAGAATGTGATGTCTGAGGAGGAGGAGGAGAATTAGCCTGGTGTGGGATGTGGGTGTATCGTGAGAGAATGTACACGATGTGATGCAATATCAAAGCCTCTGCAGTTGTTCTGACTGTGTTGCACAAGACTGTTTTTATCCTTAAAGTCCCCAGCACTGATAGAGTCTAATGTCTGTGTTGGGAGGAGGAGATGAGGGCTGTATACTGGCACAGTATGGGTGGTATCTGGGGACAAAAAGATAAAAATGTTGATTTCTTGTTTGTGACCACATGCGACACTGAGTGACTGTATTTCTAATGTTGTGGCATTCTGGAGAAGTGACTGTTGTGTCTCTGTTGAGAGCTGATGGGTGAAAATATGTAACAAGGCCTACTCCATGACCCTCAGTTCTGTCTGAGTGGATGTGTGAGTAGTGTCCAATTTGGGGTGTCTGTTGTGTGTATGTGTCAGTTTTGTTTCTTGTAGGTGTGCTATGCATAATGTGGTCATTAAGGAACTGTTCTATTTCTAATTTTTTTTCCCCCAGAGGCCATCAACATTTAGCTGTAATATGCTTAAGTATATTCGAGGCAGTATGTGTCCAGTGTGGGTCTGTTTTCTAGGTGTAATGCTTATGCACAGGGATTGAGTTGTGATGTCTGTGGTTATATGAGTGAAAGGGGGTTATCTGAGTGGATGGGGGGGAGTTGTGTTTGGTGTGACAGGATAAGTGTTTGTGGATGTGTTGCACCTGTCACACACCTATGTGCTGTGGCATTATCTAGTGTTTGGTAGTGTAATGCATGTGATGTGGTTCCAATATATTACCACTATGCCGGGAATCGAACCCGGGACTCTCAGGTGAGAGCCAGGCAGCATACCACTACACCATGACCAGGTAAAAGTTACCTCACACTGTCACAGGTTTCTCATTTCATTCTGACTTGCCGTAAGTGCTTGGGATAGATTAAAAGCATCTACTTGCCCGAGTGCCAGGGGGTTACCTCATCCTCTTGATGCCCACAGTGGGGGCGGAGGGACATTGGTTACAAGATTGTGACATTGTGAGGTAACTTTTACCTGGTCATGGTGTAGTGGTATGCTGCCTGGTTCTCACCTGAGCATGAAGTGACTGAACAAATCTACGTGTGTGTCTTGTGCTGGTGATGTGTTTGGGGCTTAGGATGGCTCTCAATGTCTCCAAAAAGTGTGAGAAGCAGGGAAAAGACCGCCAGAGAATTTCCCTCAGCGTAGAAAAAAAAAATGGTGTAGTTAGCAGGTGGCCCCACGTGAGGAATGGAAATACTGTAGTGGTTACTGTTTTTTGATAAAGGGAAGACTGGGAGTCTTGAATTATGGTAATACATATTACATCAACTGGAACAGTACAGAGAGGAAAAAACAAGGCTAACTGGGGATTAGGTAAAAACATTTAGAATTTTCCCCATCCTGAGGGGGTTACTTCAGACTGTTTTAACTTTCAATTGAGATGCAACTCATAGACAGATAAAACAGTTTACTGGCAGAGAGAATAAAACAGAACAGTGAATCTCTTCACTCACTATAAGCATCATCACCATCATAATCATCCAGACCTCTTTCCCACCCTAGGGCAGGGTGAGGAGTAGCAACATCCAGACACCCCAAATTTGCCCAATCCAATGGGGCATACTTCCATTCACTCACCATTCAAGCCCCCAGAATCCTGGCTCTATCTGATATGCCAAAAACATTCAACACGTCCTGTAGCTTCACGTAAAAGTATCCAACAGAGTCAATCCAGACACTGTCACGTTAAAAAGGGGTGCCAAATCCCCATTCATGTGCTTCTCCTCACAATGTTCATCCAGCCAACTCGACCTCTTGTCAGTTCCCTAGCCTCACCAACTTCCAAACCTCTCATCCTCACACACTCATCCATCATATCCCTCCACCTTCTCCTTGGCCTACCTCACCTCCTCCCTCCTTTAAATTCACTCAGATATATCTTTTTCATCAATCTATTGTTATCCATTCTCTCCACCAGACCATACCATCTCACTACACTCTCTTCCATTCTGGTGTCCACGACTTCCTCACTCCGCATCTTTCATAAATTACATTATTTCGTATCCTATCCACTCTCTATACTCGACATACATTCCTCAGCAGTCCCATCTCCACTGCTCTCACTCTTGACTCTTCATTTTCATGCCACACCATAGTATCACATCCATATGTTAAAGTTGGCACTAACACTCTGTCAAGTAAGCCAACACTCAAGCCTCTATTTCTTATCAAGGCCTTCATTGCACCAGCTACGTTCCTTCCTTATGTCACTGTGCTTACCACTTCTTTTTTACACATTTTACTCTCTTTTCTAACACTGTACCCAGGTATTTGAACTCACCAATTCCAGCCTCTCTCCATTCACTGTAACATCACACTGGAAGTCACCTTCTCTCTCAATTGCCATCATTTTACTCTTTCTACATTTACTCTCAAGGCACGACACTCACAGGCATCAGCAAAACTCTGCACTAGTCTACCACGTTCCTGTCCGGTATTTCCAAGCAGCACTGCATCATCAGCACAGAACAAATACGAGATTTTCCATTCATCACCACTGATTACTAACACCATTCCCCTCTCCATTACTTGTGTTTTTACTTCTCTCATCACCCCATCCATATATACATATTGAACAACCATGGGGACATCACACAACCTTGTCACATGCCCACACTGATTGTGAACCATTCATTTAGATGCCCACTAACCCTTACACATGCTTCACTACCATCATAAAAACTCTTGACAGCACCTAGCAAGCTTACCATCTATACCATACATACACAAAACATTCCACAATCCTTCTCTGTCTACTTTGTTGAATGCTTTTTCCAGATCCATGAATTCCATAAACACCTTATAGTCCTTCTCACAAGCCTTCTCCACTATCTGTCCCACTGCAAGTATATGATCCACACATCCTCTGCCACTCCTAAAGCCACCCTCTTCATCATTCACCAGGACTTCTGATATAACTCTTACTTCCTCTATAATAATTCTTCCATATACCTTCCCAAACATGCTCAATAAACTTTTGTCATGATAATTAAATCCTTCACTTTGCTCACCTTTATTATTTTATAGGGGAACAATCACAGCTTTTGTCCATGCTGCTAGCACAGTTTCACTCATCAATTCCTTCTTATACTGTATATCTCCAACAAGCACTTGAATCCGCTCAATCCACTACACTTAATCATCAGTGCATACACCTCATCAACCCCAGCTGCTTTCCCATTTTTCAGCTGCTTCACAGTGTTCTTCACCTGTGCAAGTGTCATGTTTCCCATCACTGCATTCCTTCTCTGCATGTCCCCCAAACCAATCATGCTTACAGCTGCTCTGCTCTCTCTATTCTCATTCATCAGGCTCTCAAAATATTCTTTCCATCTGGTCCTTACTTCATCCCCATGGGTTAATAATCTACCACTTATATCCTTCACACTTGATTTCTTTCCACTGTCACTTCTACATTTCTGCACCTCATTCCAGAATAACTTCCTATTTTCAGAGTAATTTGCAATCATTTTACTTCCTAGTTCATCATTTACTTCTTACTTTTTCCTCTTCACTATGAACACAATGTGCTTTTTACCCAAGCTACCATAAGACCAGGTGGTTTGGACTGCTAGAAATTCCCATAGTTAAATACTGTACAATGATCTGGATGTGCCAGAATAAATTACTTAACAGCATCCACAGCAGCAAAAACATTAAAATTCTCCCATCTGGAAAGGCTTAACCTCTTCCATCCAGTTATGTCTTTTTTACTTCATTCTTAACACCACCAGACAATTGTATTCTGTTTAGAGACTTTTCAAACTGGAGAGGTCAATTGCAGTCTTCATTAATCCTTTCATGACTAGAGTACTGTTTTCAGGTGAATAAAACAGTCTTGTTGCAGCAGGATGAAAACAACTAAGATATTCTTGGGGTGACACAGTAAGGAGGGAGGTGGTGGTAAGGTGATTAGGGAGGTAATTTCTTGAGACAGTAAAAGCATAATTTAAAAATTATTACTGAACTAGTCTGAAGAAGAAAAACTAAAAAATTTATGCATGCATGATGAGTGAACCTACCCTGGATAAGCAGCTTGTGAGTGATGGTGTCCTGGCCATATGGGTTCTCTACATGGCAAGTGTACACTCCAGCATCATCTCGGGATACTTTACGAATCAAAAGGGAACCCTCAGGCAACAGGCGCATGCGGTCATTAGCCACAAATGGCTCACCATGAACTGTCCACCTGAAGGTTTGAAAGTAATTGAGAGACTCAGTTATGATGAAAATAAACATCATCATCAACCTCAAACTGCCCTTTTTCCCCACCTAAAGAAGGACTGAGATAGAACCCAGAAACATACACATAATTATTATCACTTCCTGTCTAAAAGATATGGTGAGGTTGGGTGAAGTAACAATGAAAGAAAAATACAAAAGTAGGAGAATCAACACTGTGCTCAGTGAATGGAGCCACACAGTCATTTACATATACCATAAATCAAACTTTTCAAATACTGGCTCCACCTACTAAGACAAATCATCTGCACATTTTTTTATAGGTGCCATTCACACACATTTACAAGACTGAGTCATTCTGTAAACTATCTATCTATATCTACAGGCAGATGACATAATCCCACATGGGGTGGCCATTTGAATTTGAATTACCTGTAGTTGTTTTACGGGGAGGGGCACTAGCCCACTGCCAACCCGACTGTATGACATGTAGAGAACACATGGGTCGGTCATGTGCTTGCAACCCAGTGTTGTAAATGGTTTCCTGGCTTACAGGAAATCATTATGCTTGTCACTCAATGTAAAACTATGTGAAAAGGAAAGAAGCATATTAAAAAGTGACAGGAAAGATGGGGGAAATAGGAGGAGAGGAGGGCATACAAAGAAAAAGAATCATAAAGGTGAGGGAAGAAGCAGGCACCACTACATCAGATAAGTGGATGATGGTCGCCACCACCTACCACTGTTAACAATAGCTCTTCTGTATATACCTCATCTATGCACTCCAGTTCTTTCCAATTCCTTTGTTTTCTCAACTTCCAAATTGGCAGTATGATAATAAGAGCTTGTGTAACAATTCAGTTAACTATACAACAACCCAAATTAATCTCATCCTAGTGTGAGAGGTGGAAAATACAAAAAAATACTTGCCTGATGTCAGGTGTTGGCTGACCAACTGCTTGGCAAAGTAACTTAACATCTTCTTTGTATGTGGCAACATATTCTGCATCAAATGATGTAATCTTGGCAGGCACTGTAATGACAAAAATAAATTTATGATTTCATCATTATAGTAACATCATCATTATCTTCACTGTTCATATGGATACCAATGTTCACAAGGAATTTTAGGGGGAGATAATAATAAAGGAAAGTCCCATAAAGGAAAGACCCAATTCATATTTTTTCTTCCTGTACTGTTAGAGCTACATGACTACAAGCATCATAACTGATAGGTGGCATGGTTATCACCAAGCTTCTAGCACAAAAAGTGACTTACCTTTGTTAGAGAGTTTGAGGTGGACTGACTCAGACATTTCACCCTCCCCGACAGTGGTAGATGCTGTCACCCAGAACACGTAGTCATCACAGCGCTTGAGATTGATGGCCTCATAGCTTAAATGGGATGGTGGGAGCTTCTGCTGGGTTGCCTGAGGTACAGAAAAAAAAAAAAAATCATCATTGCTTCTTATCATCAAGATCATCAAATTTTAACTCTATTTCCTGAAACAGAAAAAGGAAAATTCAACAGTATGGTATTGTAGGAGAAACAACAAATCACCCAGTGAAATCATCCAAATATTCAATCACCAGTCAAGCCCTCTGAACTTCTAGCTCAGCCTTATAGTAAACCATCTACACATCTTTTTTTCTTAGATGTGTAATGCTGTAAATTTAGTATGTGTAACATAAATATAATATAAGTTAGTATAAGTGTAATATAAGTTAGTATAAGTATAGTGTAAGTGTAATATATGTGTAATTTACATTAGTTTATGTATGGTGTAAGTGTAATTCTGGACCCTGTTAAGATGATGCAATGTATGGGAAGTGGACCTTGTAATTCATTTTTGGGCTTGATCTTAGTTAAAGTGTAGTAGGGGGGTATTACTGTTAATATGTGGACCGTGTGGAGCGAGTTGGACGCGCAAATTCATGTCTGGTTTCGATAAAGAGGCGAAGAAAGTTGATTCGAGATTAAAATTCGCGATGAGTCGTATTTACACTTGGAATTCAGAATTTTTTAGTTGAGTTTGTGTATTTCATCGTGTTGTACTAAATAATAATGTCTAAGAGCTTAGGTAAAGTCTGATTATTGATTATGGTCATTGTTAGCTGCAAATTTAATTTATTTTTCACTGTCGCCAGATCATGTAGGCCAGAACCAACGCGAACAAAGAAAAAATTGTCAATGCATGAGTTGGCGAGCGAAGCAAGTCTTGATTATTTGACAAACTGTAGGAATTGGGAGCCCTCTAAATACTGGGGGCCCCTGGTTGCAGCCCAGTCAGCCCCCCCCTTAATCCGCCACTGAACATCTTCCATGGGAGTCCATTTCTAAAGTCACATGAGAGGACTTTTTCAAGTATCATGATAAACAACAAGGGGCTCAAGACTGACCCCTGGTGCACAACAACTTTCACGGAAAACTCATCATTCATATCTCCGTCCATCCTTACCTGGGTGCAAGCACCCACACACATATCTACTCATATACATAAATATCTATCAACATACTCGTACATGACCAACTCCACTCTAACCAACCACTCCTCGATCACAAGCTTTCTCATTGCCCACTTCACCACCTCTCTACGGACTCTGTCAAAGGCCTTTTCCAAATCAACAACAAAAAATACAATTCCCCTTCCTTTCCAATATATTTTTCTTGAAGCTGTCAAACAATGAATATGGCATCAATGGTCCCCCTGCCTGGCATAAACCCAAACTGCATCTCATCAATATTCACTCTTTCTCTAATCATACCTTCAAAAACTCTCTCCATTACCTTCATTATCTGATCTAAAAGCTTTATGCCTCTGTAATTTCCACTTTTCAGGGCAACACTCTTCCCCTTTTACATAATTACAATTACACTCTCCAGCCAATCATCTGGGACAACACACACAAACATAATCGTATTTATAAAATCAGAAGTAACCTCACTCCAGTATCTCCTGAGGCCTTCAACATTTCAGCAGTCAACCCAGACACACCTGCTACCCTCCTCACCTGTATCCTGCCTATTGCCCTGCTCACAGTACCTGCATCCTGCCTATTGCCTCACTCACAGTAGCAGTGTCAATCAAAGGCCAAGGGCCAAACACTGGATCTGCTGGCTCCAAACCTTCCCTGTCCCAGTCAAACTCCTCATTCAACAACCTGCAATATAAATTTATTACAAAAACACTCACCTTCCACATACGTTAATCCCAGGTCCTGTACACCATCAGGCTGCCTCCCTCCAGGTGGCAGGAAGCATACACATCTTATTCAATTTCTGGACTGCAACAATTTCACCCATCATCACCATCCTGGAAAAACTACAAACATTAGACTAAATAATACAACTATCCATTTATTTATTATATACGTACCTTTGGCCAGCTGCCTTATTCCCAAAAAGGGGTGGCCACAAACAAACCACCTCCATGTCACCCTGTCCTCTGCCATTAGGCTGCCCCTTCACCAACTCACAGGAAACTTTCTCATATACTGTACCTCCCCACCCCATCCCTCCATCTTATCCTTGGTTTCCTTTTTCTTTCCCTCCACATCTTCATTCACATACACTCTCCTAGTCAGTCTCTCACTCTCCATCCTACCTACCCCATCCCTCCATCTCATTCTGATTACCTTCTTTTCCTTCCCTCCACTTTCTCACTTTCATACACTCTCCTAGTCAGTCTCTCATTCTCCATTGTCTCCACATGGCCAAACCATCTCAGAGTACAGTAAATTCTCTCATCCATCACCACAGGAGGATCTGGATAGGATACATGATTGGAGCCAGATGTGGGAAATGAAATTCAATGCAAAAAAATGTAAAATACTGGAAATGGGTAAAAGTACCAAGAGGTCATCACTGAATTATTTGATGGGTAATGAACCGATTAGAAAAGTGAGAGAAGAGAAAGATTTGGGAGTGCTGGTCCAGGATAGTTTGTCACCTGAAAAGCACATAAATAAGACAGAGAGAGACATATAAACTCTTGACCAATATAAGAGTGGCATTTCATT